>JAQQZR010000009.1:16048057-16059571 GCA_030068235.1 Notoglanidium macrostoma
CATAATTCAGTATATGTGTTGCTTCATAGTTTGAGGTATTCAGTATTGTTTTACAATGTAGAAAACAAAAAAAGAAACAGAAAAACCTATGAAAGAGAAGGTGTATCCAAACTTTTGATTGGTAGTGTGTGTGTGTGTGTGTGTATACTGTGTATATATATATATTTATTTATAAATAAAACATTTTGGTCAATTAGTTACATTTAATGTTGTGGGCACAAGTTAGTTTGTGTTATCACTAACGATGGGGCGTTTGGATTTGCTGACTCGGATCTTTGAATCTTGTGAATCTTTTGTTTGAATCATTCGTTCATTTCGTTCATTGGAACTAGTGTGGCGCTGTAGCGGCCATCTGCTTGATGACAGAAAGAATACAGTTCTCAAACGTTAAGATGGTATGCTTCCCTTGGTAAAGTATAATACACATTGTTAAGCCCTTTTGCAACATTTTGGACCATAGGCTTTTGAGTTATTCAGTTGAAATGACTGGTTCCTTCAAGAGTCCTGCACCTATCAATAAAAATCATCATTTTATTCATTCTATGATAGCTATTCACTTTAGCCTACCTGGTCACTGAAGACCTGTAATGTATAAACTCATTCCAATACAAAGGCAAGTTGAGGCAACATCCACTCAGTAGCTACTATTACACCCAGCTAGCTAGCTACAGAAATGGTCTAATTGACCAGTTAATGTTAGCCAACTCTCCTCTCCAGTAATAATAGCATGGGTCATTTTACTGCTGTATGCACATGAATAATGAATTTGAGACTCAGACAGGAAGACTTAAGATTTGTGAATGATTCAGTCATCCCTAAACTGAGAATATGAGCCTGAGTGGTACGCAGGAACTGCCCACAGAATTAACTCATTAATGAACCAAACATAACTATCACTTACATTATAGGAGCTATAAACACTCATTCCCTCACTAGCCTCTCTTGTTCCTTTCTTCTTGAAGTTAATACAACCAAAAAAACAGACAAAACAGCTTGTCGTGTTACTGAGAAGCCAAAAAGCACACACTACTCTATCCGGAAGATAGTGGAAAACTTAGCTGCAGTTCCAGAGTACTTCCCTAAATGTTAAATGTTAATGGGTTAGGGTTAGTGTTCATTAATGTCTGCTTACAGGAACTTTCACCATATCAACAATCATATAACTGTATATTAACTGACATGAACAAGTGCATTAATATAAACCTGTGATTTGCTTTGCAGCTATTAGACTCGTTTGTATAGAAATATTAATCAATACCTTTCCATAATTAAACAGTGCTCTGACATGAAAAGCAATTGAACACCAAACTGGATAGTACTGGACTCCACTATAAGTAGCTAAAGCCCAGAAATGAGCATCTACAGCCTACTGTCACTGTCATCATCACCAGATCATCATCAGGTTGATATAATTATTTATCGACTACTCACTAAATCACAACCAGCAACCACATAAAAGTGCATTACAGTGAAATAAATAAAGCGCAAATGAGCATTATTCACATGTTATGAGCTAGTAAGCTTTACTTACCATAACTCCAAACTTCACTTTGCCTAAAATATATTGCATACCTGTGTGTGACTTAACCCTTAGGGTAAACATTAATGTGTGATCCCAAAGGGAAATTCCATCTGGAAGTGTTGAAACAGAAATTCAACATTCAAGGTCATTTGCACATTTAAGGACGATTTATGGTTTAAGGACGCAAAATAATAAGCTCCATGGATAAAGCTGACAATGTTGTAATGTTGATGAGCTTGATGTGTACATCTATGTAAAGCCAAACACAGGAGAGAACTGATCAATCAGCTTCATACTGAGATACACAGAGAGAGAGAGAGAGAGAGAGAGAGACATAAGGATAGGGAGAGAGAGAGAGACGTCCAGCACTATTAACCTCTGGCCCTCGTGTCCTTCCAGACATCACGGCTGTAGTAATTAGGGACTCAATCCCTCTCGCATGTATCACTTACCCTGCCATGTCAGTCAATAGAGCCGTGACAGATTCATTAAGCTGCTGCCCTGCAGCTCCACCAGCCAAACGGCCCCATAAACTATTTCTAACAGGACGGTACAAATTGGAGCGAGATGATGTCGGGGACAAATGGTGGGAGAGGGGGGGGTGAGCTCAAGTGACAATTAGCATTGATCAGTGGGCTAGGAAAGGGTGTGATCCCATGTCATTGTGTGTGTGTTTTCCATTGACTGATCAATTGAGTTTTTCTCAGGTTGACAGGACAGCTAGATATTAGGACGTTCTACTAGGGTAGTGTACAGTACGCACGTCTCACACACACACACACACACACACACACACACACAGGCACACACATACTTCCATCTTTGTGAGGATGCTCATTGACGTAATGCATTCCCCAGCTCCTTACCCTAACGTTATCCATCACAACTATATGCCTAACCCCAACCCTAACCCTAACCTAAACTTCAGGAACAGCCCTCGAACAGCCCTTTGAAGTACAAGTACACACACACACACACACCCTTTGAGATACTTCCATTGAGGAACTTTCGTTGTGGGGACCAGCAAGTGTTCCTACAAGGTAAAAACTGTCAGATATTCATATCGTTGTAGAGACATTTGGTCTCCACCAAGATATAAAAGCATGTATATATATATATATATATATATACACACACACACACACACACCCTTGTGAGAACCTTCCACAGACATAATTATTAATGCACAAACACACACACACACACACACACACACACACACACACACACAGAGTTAGTGTTGCTGAATGTTGGCCTCATCAGTTTCTTAGCTTTTGTTTACTTCCCAAAAATTTCTTTATCTCTGTCACACACACACACACACACACACACACACAGGCACATGCACAGCGGTGGATGTATTAATTTTACCAAACACTGACAAACATCCTGCTTTAATTATAGATGAGTTTTTCTTTATGCTGCTGCACTGATTGCTGCTTCTTAATTAGTCAATTCTTTACCTCATACACAATGTGCAATTAAACACAACAAGTTATTACCTCTGTCAGCCAGACCATTAGCTATGTGTGTGTGTGTGTGTATGTCTGTGTATGTGTGTGTGTGTGCTGCCAGCAGGCACACATTTACTTCTACTACAGATAAAATACGGCACACCATGCAACTCCATTTTGCTTTAAATACAAAATCTAAATGCGAGTCCCCGAATGCTCGGCGCTCTAAGATTATATTATATTATGCCGAGAAGCAGCACGTAAAACAGCTTCAAAATTAAAACTGAGCTCCAAATGGGTTGCAGGAGCAGTTTGGCTCGAGCAGGTACAACCCTGGTGCTGCGTTTTGGAAACAGCGAGACGCAGATTGTCCAGGAGGCCCCTGTCGATTGCTATTATAATTATTCACCACCTTTTAGTTGATTAACTTCTAATTGCTGCTCGGTTTTATAATACTCCCACTCTGGTCATTATAGTTATTGCCTGCCATAATTACCGGTAATGTTCTTTTCAAGACACACTCGTGATAATTGCCTGTACAGAGCGGTTGTTTTTGGAGGGTGACGGTGTGCCTGGAATTTTGCACTTAACCTACAGCAAATCTTGATTTTTTTTAGCTTTTTAACTTCATTTAAGCCTCAGTTTCCGCTGTAGTGGCACAGCCATGAGCTGTTTATCGTTTACCATGTTACCATGAAGTGGAAGGATATTTATGGTGGAAAGTGACTATTGAGTTTGTTGTAGAAACAACAGATAATGATGGAGAGAAAGGTTCTTTAGGGAAACTTCTATGTCACCTTCTATGTTTTTTTAGAGTGTATTTTTCTAGAAAGAACTGAATTTCATTTTGGGTTCAAACTTTTTGTAGCCAGGCACCACTTTAATGCAAAATTAATTCCATAGGTTGCCTCAATAATAAATATATCAGCTGTGATGATCGTGAGTAACAAAATTTTTTAAAATGTTCCTGGACCCCACATTGACAACCATTGCATTATGTAATGTAAGTCTCAACCTTATTGTTATTATCACATAAGATGGTAATGCCTCAGATTCAGTTGAAATCTAAGAATAAACTTTATTTATTATTGATTAATTAAATATTAAGTCCACATTAAAAAGTGTCTCCATTTAGCATTTGTTGACTCTCAGTACCACTTGTAGTTTTGACTGCTCTGAGATTACTGTTTGTGGCATTCGTAAGTATTAGCCCTTTCCCCCACCCTCATGTTAATTGCATCAGACAGTTGTTTCTCGTGACTTGGTGGATGAATTAGTCTTTCTCCTACATCACAGCCGGCTCCTTTTACAGCGCTACTCTTGGACTGGATCCTTCCACACTTGTAAGTCTTGTTGGATAAAAGATAAAAATATTCTCTATATAAATACATCTGTAAATGTAAGCTCATAATTAAACTTTAACATGTTTAATAGGTGAATTTTACGTCTACTTAAGAGAGATTAAGGTCATCATGTGCATTCTAGCTGTTTTATTCTTTTATTGTTACAGACAATCATAAAATCAAAACGAGCCTTTATTACCATGTTCATTTATGTTCCTCGTCATATTGTGCACTGATCCTCAGTACTAATCACTTGTATAATAAATAAATAAATAATATTCAATTATTATTATTATTATTATTATCATTATTATTATATAAAAATATATTATTTTTATCTACTTTATATCCTACTTTCCTCTTCTTCATGTGTTGAAAGACTCATGTGAACCCAAAGCTGGCTTACGAGGACCTAAACTCTCTTTGCAGAAAGCTAAAAACTCCTATTTTAAAGTTCATAATCACTTTCTCCATACATATATTCGTGGATAATGTTATTTGTGTGCGGCTGACCAAAGTCCCCCACCCCTCCACCCCAACCCTAATACACTCCACCTGTTCTCTTTCCAGCCCATTAGAGACATGGCCAGGCCTGGGAACTCTGCATGTTAAATCACTTAATCAAAGGCAATGGGTCGAAAATCTTGTTTTCTCTTCTTTTATTGGTTTCACTCCTGCAGACAAAGGCAGGCTGGAAAAAAGCATATTACCACTTCGCCCCAATAGCACATGCATTATCTTCTAAGCAGCTGCAAAAAGCCTATCATCGGCGTTGATCCCTCTGGGTACAGGGGCGACTGTTTTCACCGATCATCCATTCAAACACCCCTCTCATCCTCCGCTGCTCCCTGCAGTCCCTGCACAGCGCCCATCGCCCGCGCTGTCACTCGCCGTGGCATAAACGAATAGACCCTTTTAAGCTCAAACACCGGTGTTGTAATTCAAAAGTGACAAACAGAGGTGCATAATACTACAGGCTTGCCTTAATAAAGTTCTTGCAGAGGTAGTAGTCCCGAGGAGGAAACAGAGACAGACAGAGAGAGGGGTCACTCACACTTACTATCCCACATATGCTCTATATATTACAGTATATACTGTAATTTACTGTACTATACTAAAATACTCTGTCCCAGATGAAGTATACATACAGTCCCATAGAAACCATGGTAAATACTAACCAATAAGAAATATCTATACAAAAGAGACAGAAATATTAACATCTTCTGTAGATATTTCATTGCATATTTTTACATTGTCATATGTAGGTCATACTGTACGTAGCAGCCTCCTGTCATATTTTCAACACTATATATTATACTGTACTATACTGTGATCTTTGGCTTGTCCTTCAGGGAGAACCCTTACATGTAGAACTCTGCCACAGAGAAGTGTTCAGAAAAGTGGAACCACTCTGAACATGTTGTAGAGTTCTACATATAAGGGTGTTGTACTTCAAAAATGTTAATGATGTGAAACAAAACAAGTTAGCTCCTGGTTTGACGTAGTTACTGATTAATCACCAAACACGACGTCCTCAACAAACTTAAACAAAAAGCTAATGTCTGATTGTTACAATGCGCTGACACTGGAGACTCCTTCAGACATCTCTTGACAGAAAACAACAATTCCTGATGTGATTATGTGGATGCTCACCATGAATTAGCGATTATCAGTCCAAAGCAAATCACTGCATCCTAAAAAGAATAAGTATGATTCACTAAAACACTAAACTGATTTGAATTATTAGCCTACTGTTAAGACAGGTTCAGAGGATGGAAAAGCGAGTGAAACACTGACATTTTCATAAATGTATCCCTCTAGGGATGAAAATGACCTAATATCCACCCTCACTCCTACTCTCAATCTGATTCGATATACTAAACAGGCAGCCAATTACAGGAAAAAAAGGAAATGTTTAACAAATATTCCATGTGTAATATGAGGAGTCCTGAAATTCTAATAATTGATCTGAGATATTTTCCAGGCTTAATGACCTTGTCAGTAAAATGAGAAAGGAGAAACAACCGAAGTATATGCAGACTGCTTTTCTTTAGTCCTTGGACAGGGACAGCTCAGTCATCTACGTTCTAAAAGAAAAAAAATTAAATAATAATGAAGAATCAAAACGTAATGCGTCTACGTGGTGAATTTAATTGCTAATACAAAAGACTCAAACTTCTGCGTTTAAAAAGAGCATGAAAACCTTTAGAAGTAATTTAAATGAAAACCTTTTTGACAGGAAAATCGAAAATCAGATCAGATCAAGTCATCATGTCTAATTCATAAATAATAGCACAAGTCTTGTTATTCATCTTATGCAAATAAACTACTTGTTTTTGCTCAACTTCAATTTCTGGGGAAAACCGAAGCGGAGTCTTTCAGAGTGTTTTCACTTTGGCTTAAAAGTTTAAGAGAAGACATCATGACACCAGCCAGAAAAAAAAAATCACTTGATATATATTTTGGTAAGACGATTACCCACTGAGAGTAAAGTCGTAGGCCATCTGCCAAGCTGTTTGGCTCATTAGGGGAACTTAGTGCAGTCTTCTAATTGAGGCCCAAGTTCACAACATGGCCTCCTTTGTTAATGTCACTCACGGGCTTGATGTAGACAGGAAGTCGTGGGTGCTTTTTGTTTTTAATGTATTTGACACATAGATGATTAATCACATCTAAGCGGATGTTTTCTACTCGGAGTTCTACCACATGGATAAATCAATGACATCAGCGACATTATATGCTGATGTTAAGTGAACAGATATGGGTAAATGGACTGAAAAATAATAATGTTTAGGAAATTAATTATCAAATCAAAATGAGTCATTTAAACAAAACGGAATCATTAAAACAAAACGATCATTAAAAGTTAAGTGCTTGTTACCTAATAATGTAAGAAATAGGAAACACAGTGGAATATGTTATAGGAAAATAATCAACAGCGTGTTGTGCTGTGGCCTGACACAAAGTAGACTGGTTATTTTACAATATTAGCAAATTGCTTTATTGCTCTTATAAAACAGTTGTTTCCCAGGCTAACACCCTTTTTTTCATTATTAAAGACTTTTTATCCTTTTATGATTGCAATTAATGTTATAGAACATCTACAAAAGAAGTTCCTAAGCAACCGTGAATATGGATTTGGACTGCAGTTGATACAAACAGATTTGCTGCGGCGTCTTAATTGCCATGATAACTTTAGGACTTGAGGACAACTGCCATAAACACTTTTTTGCACTCACGTCAGTGAACAGTTCATAACTTCAACATAATAAACTTCATTCAAACTATAATGAATTTCCTGGGTACACAATTGTACTTTTTGACTGTATAGCACACAGAAGTATTATTTGTAATAGCACCATCCGATATGAGTCACCCAAATGAGGATGGGTTCCCTTTTGAGTCTGGTTCCTCTCAATGTTTCTTCCTCATGTCATCTCAGGGAGTTTTGCATGTTCAAAATTTATATCTGGAACTTATATATTTCTGTAAAGCTGCTTTATGACAATGTCCGTTGCTATGCACTGCTATACAAATAAAATTGAATTGAACATTATAACACCTATAAAAGATGTTTCCTAGAACCAGCCTTTCTTTTTTTCCACTACATTGAAGTTAGTAAGGCATCATGAGCTCCTGCAAACTTAATCACATACTAAAGAAGCAGTTTGATTGGAACATTTTCCCTGGTGGTTGAAAGGTAAGTGTTAACTGTGTGGCTCGACATATACAAGCGTTTCATTCATTGCGAGTGCTTCGATGCTTAACGTCTGTATTCCTCTATAAAACTAATTCAATTTATGTAGAATATTTCCTTTGACTCACCTTCATATAATAAAATATTTATAACTATCTGAAGTGTATGATAGCATCCAAAACACTATAACAAATGTAAAACAATTATAAAATCATTTGTATGTAATTTACATTGTATAAATGACAACACTCAAATTGACTCAGTAATAAAAATATATCTCAAATAAGTCAAAATAGAACCTAAACGGAGATGGGGTAAAAAAAAAAAAACCTTTGTTGCAGGTCCTGAATTTCTTATGAATATTGAAACCAGCCCATCCGAACGGTCTGCATGCGCTGAGAGTATAAAAGCCCTTTTTCCTGCATCAGGGCTGACGCACAAAAACTCGGGACCTGGTACAATTTGGCCCAGTGTACAATTAACGCCGGGGTCCCATCTGTTTCGACCTGCGTCTCTATTCGATTGCAGCCTGTTCTCCATTGTGTCTTTTTAGCTCTGAGAGGCTTCCCCTCCTCTTTCTTTGATTGTAGAAAAGTGGCATGAGTGTGTGACTGTGCATGTGTGCGTGTGTGTGTGTGTGTGTGTGTGTGTGTGTGTGTGTTAGCCGGGCCCATTCTGAGCAGGCTGGAGTACTAGGACAGCTCTTTGATTTCAGCCGGAGCGCTGAGAGACTCGAGCGCTGAGAGGAGCTAAAGCAGAGCGAGCAGGAGCAGCATGGCGATGGAGGGAGAATAAGAGGGCCGTCTATGAAATGAGTATGGGCTCTCTGCTACCGAGTGTGTTAACATGACAATGGCTTTCATCTCGCCACAGGCTTTTGGCCACACACACACACACACACACACACACACACACACACACGCACACACACACGCGCAATAACCCTGACTGCAGGGTATTCACCTCTGACTGAACAATTGTGTGCTCAGATTAGACAGTCAGAGGTGTAGATGACGTGCTAGATATTTATTAGCACTGATTTCCACATTCCAATTAGCATCATTAGCATGCATACAAAAAAAAGTCATCTAATTTTATTAACTTTCTTACCTACACGGTTTGTTTTAAACATGGGCAAAGTGGAAAAAGACTATATTCAGATTTAATATATTCAAAACGCACACATCTGTTCCTGGTGAAGACCATCTGTTTTCGAGTGGTCCCACATTATCGACTTAAAGTCGCTAAAAATGTGAAAATTAAAAGCCGAGTGAGGAAGGCCCTGAGCTTACAAAGCTAAATGACATTTTTGATTGTGCTGTCTGCTTTGTGTCTGGCCCCTGCCAGGTCCATAAATTTACGCTTCCCTCTTTTTGCATATGTAAAGTCGGGGTGCCAAAGCTGATCCCCAAACATGCGGCGCTTTAAAACGGAAGAACCATTTTCCCCCCATTAACGAATCCGGGACAACGTACAATACTGCATGGGAAAACATGTCCCTGTGCATTTGAAACTGATTCATTGGACAGCTTCTTCAAATTAATTCCCTGAGTCGGCCAGATTGCTTTACAGCTATGTCATATTCCCTTGAATGGCAAAGCCCATTGATGCAAATGGAGGGTGACAGTCACCCTGAAAACCCATTGCTTGATGTGGCGGGCCAAAATGATGGGGGTCATAGCAAGTGTTATTACACCGGGCCGACACAATATCAGGAAAAAAGTGCTTCACTGTGTTTTTATCCATAATTTAGATTGCAGGCTTATGCTCGACACCCTGCTGCTGGATGCCGGAATAGAGATTGTCTGCCATGCATGGAGATTTCTATAATTATATCTTGGTAGGATGCAGGAGTGTGACAAAAGGCCAAACTATACATCGCTCTGATTCCAAAGGCCGTTACTTTTTGAGCAGAAAGTCACCTCGAAGCCTACAAAGTAGCTTTAAAAATATGCAGTAACTGTTAATTCATCCCAGCCTTGACAAGCTGATAAAAACCACATGCACGTAGCAGAAGAAAGTCTTGATTTGGTGGTTTCATGCCTCATTATGAGTCGTTACCCTGATCAGTCTCGGAGATTTTGCATAAAAACACAGAAAAGACCTGAAATACCTCAGTTTTGAGGTTGTGATATTAAAACCTTACATGAACATTCCAAAGTTTTCAACTTCTCTCCGCTGCATCTGTAGCAGAGTATGTACTCGCAGATCTCCGAACTTTACTTTGAACTCGCAGAAACTAAGAGCAGATGCTGAGCTCCAACTTAAACAAATGTAAAATATGCACAAATACTTTTATAATGCAAATTAAAACTGTAAAAAGATCTCACTATGAGACAGATATGAGAGAATAAAACATGACATGGTGCTCTGTTATAGGAATATAGTCAACAACGGAGGGATCATTTTTGGATTATTTTCCCATAACAGCATGTACTGAAATGTTTGTTCATCCTATACGAAAGCGATTTGACAATTACAAATTTTTATTTATTAAAAAACAACACATCGTATCACATGTTATGCATTTATATTTACATTGAATGATTTGGAATGCCTACAAAAGCAGTTAGCTCATGTTTACTCCTCCACCGTGCTGAAAAACCACAAAGCTCTCGGAAAAGACTTTCCCGTGTCTGAAAATGTAAAGTTAAAGCTTTATCTCTGACTCTTACAAATCTCTGACACTGGAGACTCCTTACATGTGTTCTTTTTAACTCACTTATGTAGAGTTTTTGGCATACAAATCACTTTGTAAGATATTTCCATATAAATGATCATTGATTGTGTTAATGTATTGATACATTAACCTCATGAGACTTCATTCTTTTCATATGAGGACATCACATTTTCTCGCAACTAAATTGTATGTATGTCCATGTAAGATTCTCATATGAGGACCATTGGATAATACACTTTTGCCAAACGTCTTCCTGTTTGAAACAGAAACAGTGAGGAGAAATTACAAGGCACACAACATCTCAGGGTCTCAGGAGGCCGCTGTACGCCAACGATTTGAATTGTAGCCAGTACTATTGTCAGAGCTGCTGTTAAAGAAAAGTAATCAACACCTTCTAATCCTTCAGAATTCAACAGGACTGTGGTATAGTAAAACCCACTAAAGCTTCTTATGGAGTTTATCCAACTTTCTTAAAGGCATTACAGACAAAAGTTATTCTGATTATTTGGAATATTAATGCACATTTGAGCTGAAACATTACTTCAAAGTCTTCTCAAACTTCTAAAATGGAAGTTCAGTCTCTGAAAGAGCTTAGAGCTTCACTTACAAATACCTTTATGACACATTCTACAAAGATATACAAATATAAACATTACGCAGAATAACCGCTCTTAGACTTGTATTACCAGTGGACTTTTGCATGGGTTCCCTTTGGATGCTCCGGTTTCCTCCCACAGTCCGAAGACATGCAGATTGAGGCAACTGGGAATTTGAAATTGCACACTAAAAATCAAGTAATGGAAACACACAAGTTTAAA
>JAQQZR010000009.1:16085481-16109485 GCA_030068235.1 Notoglanidium macrostoma
TTAGTGGCATTTCTTGCCTTCTTAATGCGTTTGAGACATACAGTAACTAGTAAATGGGAAATGATAAAAATACAGTAGTTTTTTATAACAGCCCTATTGAACAACTGTAGTAATCCTTATTATGTCAACAACCGCTCGACTAAGTAAACAGTCCATCATTACTTTAAGACATGAAGTGCCTTTTAAGTAATAAAAATAAAGAATAAAACATTGAATTAGAAGGTGTGTCCAAACTTTTGACTGGTAGTGTATATAGAGGGTAATAAATACACAAACACACCCTTTTTATGACTAATATTTAGCCAAACGTTTGTCAAGTGCCATTGTAGAAAGCACAAAAATCATCCAAGAACAGACAACATGTGTCGGAATTTAATAAACCGTTAGATATTTTTAAAAATGATTTATTTAATTGTCTTATGTACCATAACTAGTGTTTATTTTCTATATTTGTTTGTTGGCCCAGATATCCAGAACGGTGCTACAGTTCTACAGCTCTGTCCTTCGGCTGGGTTTGTGCCTCATGGATCAGCTTATGCTGTTATTATCACTGTACTGCACTTGGTCACGTTACTACATTTTTTTTTTTTGCAACACCCACCATAGTATTACATCTCATACTCATTAACATAACTCTTCTTAGTCCCTTTTTTTATTATTATCATACTTTTATTATATTGCAATGAATTGCACTTTAACTGTATTTTATTATTTAGCGTTTAGGATTTATGTTTAGAGGTAATACAGTGGAGAGTAAGCAATAAGACGTCTGTGAATCTTGAATGAAAATAAATCTGTCTACAACCCAAAATACATGACATGTTGGTTCATTTCCTGCAATTGAGTTAATTCAGTCTGCAATCAAATGGCAAGAGAATTTACTCGGTAGCAGACTGAGACCACCTCGCTTAGATGTCTTTATGGTCTGCACCTGAACGTGTGGACGAACCGCACTTAATGAAACGAACCAAATGTGACAGCACCAAAAAGCAGTGTCGAGATTCAGATTCTTCTATTAATAACCAATTCAGCATTACTGCTTGTTAATTTGTACAGATGGCTAATTGCGTTATATTGCTACTGCTTGGGGAGGAAGGAGTGCGAAGGACTTGCATATCCCTCCTCCATTCCTGAGTGTGTGACCCAGACGCTGGTGAAAGTGGGTGGGCTGGCATGTCACATTCACTCAAATGTTGTCTGCATGTGTGTGTGTACACATCCAGCGACACCCTGCCCTGTTATTAAGTGTATGTAAACTGATCCAGCACCCCAGAGGGCCAGGCTGACACGCTGCATATGTGTGAATGTGTGTGTGTGTGTGTGTGTCTGTGAGGGGTCACAAAATGGAGTAATTAATTTCCATGCATCTCATTGCCAGAATTGCTTACTGATTCAGGGAGCCAGATCAGAGATGTCAGCGGGTAAATTGAGTCAGAGGCCCTCGGCCTTTTCGCAGCCACTTGCCCAATTTCACGCACCTTCTTTCTGATGAGGTAAGGCAGGGACCGGGGCGGTAGGGCAGCCGCTCTGATGGACACAGCGAATTGGCCCAATAAATTGCGCCCTGTAAAAAGCAGTGTCTTGTTCATTAAAACACAGTGAATCCCGATTGCTATTCATTAGGCGGCTGCCTGACCAGACAAGATGTTTAATCTAGAGAGCACGCACCTCACCTCACCCTGGCCGGTCGGCCAGACAACACCGTCCCTCTGAAAAAGATATTCTTATTTATTAACACAAGGTGACAGGTACTGAATAAGTTGTTGCTGCTGCTCGATTTTTTTTGTCCATTGCTCTTTCCTCGGGTAGCAAATTGCAGGCTTTGCTTATGAAGGGGGCTAATTTAGCCATGCCTGTCTTTTTAAACTAAAGTTGACAGTGCACTGTTGGGTCAAGTGAACTGCCTATAAAAACAGACAAAGGAGATTTCTGGCCTAAGATCAAACTCTGGATAATTTCCGGGGGAAAATGTTCATTCATTCATTCATTCATTCATTCCTTCCTTTAATGCTTAGACACCAATCCATTGCAGAAAACCACAATGACTTCTTTTTCACCACCTTGCTAAATAAATAAAGCTAACACTTCACAGTGTGTATGTGGAAAGAAAGGAAAGAAAGCAATTTATTAGTGCTTTGTTTAGTGTTCTCATATACCTACCTTATATTGTAGGTGTTATCCTAAAGAGCAGTGGGATGGGTTTATTTATTTATTTATTTATTTAACTCTTAATGTAGAGTTGCCAATATTTCTGACATTTGAGAAACTATGGAATAGATACAATTCAAAAACAGTCATTTATTTCATAAGGTATTATCTCTTTATGCTAGGGCTACAATTCCGGTGCTACAGAGAACACTAACATGTTTACGTTGCCTACAGACAGCTGTATATCATGACATAAATGTAGCTAGCAATTAACATTGAATAAAACGAACAAAAACAGTGCCATTTTGGACAGAACTTAAACCAACATCGTTCATCCTGTTTACTGGTATTGACATGCAACCAGTCCATCAATACACTTTATTAATGTTCATTGATTTCCATTGATTTGGGATTTGTAGCCGTAACGGTCATGACTAAACCAGTTTAACCCTAATGTTCACCTCATGAGAGAATAGAGAAGAAAAATAGAACATCAAGTCACTTAGAAATGACTATTTGTACAATAAAGGTTATTTATTTATTTATGAAAAATGACTGCTTTACAACAAAGCCTCGCACCTTATTCCAGCAGGCTTCAAGCTTTGCCCACAAGAGCATTTTGTGGTTTTAAATGTATAATGTGCTGTGAAGTACAAGCTGAAACCACGACCAGGCACATGTCATATTCTGTTTCCCAGGTAAAAGGGATTTCCTGCTATGAATAAATAAATAAATAAATAAATAAAGTACATACAGTATACAGTATATACTATTTATTTGTTTGTTCATTTGTTCGTTCATTCATTTCTTTGCTTTTATTTAATTTTCTGAAGCCGGGTAGAAGGTGATACATATTAATATAAAATAATCCAAGTCTCAAACAAACACCAACATACATTATTTGCATAAACACAAAAACATAAAATGTTTATATTTATTCCTAATTAAATATGAAAATTGTCATTTTTATCAGCAGTTTAAATGTATCCACAGGGCATGAATCTGGCAAACACAGCAAGCAGAAACTAACAGCGCTTTTTTTTTTTTTTAGCTAAACATACACAGTCAATCTGCTTCTCTGTATCACCATACAGTTCCTGACAATGCCAGAGGTATAAAAGACAACAAATAGAAAATAAAAATCAAAGGAAGAAAAAAAAAAATCACCATCAAAAACAATTTCTGAAGCACAGGTCCCATTGTGTGTAGTCTTGGACTCGTCAGAAAAATGGAGTGTATTCCCAGGGCCTGGACCTGCTAGAAGGATTCCATCCATTTTATGTCTCCAATCAATATTTATGAATCCCTGAGGATTTGTGGCATAAAGCACATAAACAATCAACGGAGTAGATGGGTCAGGCCGTCCGTGCCTCATGCTAAAGAACACTCAGCTAGCCCTAACCACTTCATTCAAATGAGAGAGGCCTCCATTAGAATTGGCATCTCCATCTAGAGATGCATAAACACAATGGGTCTCTACAGCTACTAATAGTAGGAATGAAAGACGGGCGGGAAGCCCCATCACCAGCGGCTAGAGTTTGGGAACCAGGGTTTCACTAGACGGACATATCTATACGATGTGTATTCGTTTGAATTACTGGGAATTATTTCAATTATTGGGGTTTATGTTTTTGGTACCGATTCAACCCTGTAATATTTAGGTTATAGATCAGTTATTAACCATAAGGCATATTATTCAATAACTATAATCGATTACAATGAAGCTAATAGGACAGGTGTAGTTGCAGGGGCAGACAGTGAGGGGTACCTAATGAAGCACAAACTGATTTATTTACTTTAATAACTTTTTTAATATTGCTATATTTCCTATTACTGTAACTGAAGCAATGGAAATTAAGTATAGACTTTAAAGCAACTGACCATTTCCTTTCCTGAATTTGTCGAAGCCTAAATAAAATATAACCGAAATGGTCATCCCATTAAACAACTTTAGTTTGAAATCAGTTTTATTTAGGGGTTTAAATTTAGAACATTCTTCTTCAAGTATTTGTGCTCTTGCCACTGAAACGCATTCACATTCATTCTAACAGATAAGCATCTCTTACATCACTAAGGTCTCCCAGTTAATTGATTAATTAACAATTACTTGCCTTTTTATGTCCAAAAACAATATTAGTTTTGATCGGTCCCCCCCTTTTTTGTTTTAGAGTGCACCTATCAGCTGTGCAGGTGAAAACATGGCATGTAATTAACATGTCATAATCAAAATGACTAAGTTTGACACATTGTAATCACTGCATGGAGATTAGCCCGTAGCCAGGGGCCATCCATGCGGCCTGTTTTAATATCATTTGCATAATGAAAGCCCAGCGACAGTAATAGCTTTCCTTTCTCTTATTATCATCTTATTTCACCCAGGGCAGAGAAGACTGCCACTGTGTCTACCCATTACCTTGGAGGAACTGAGAGACAAAGTCATGCTCAACTCCGGCACGTGTCTTGCCGAAACTGACACTGCTGGCCAGAAGTGCACTTTTAGCATGTGCCATTTCTGTGACTATTAAGAGCCAAAGAGCACAACTGAACAAAGGGAACGTCCTTATCATGTCACCTTGCTGAATTGGTGTAGCCAAGCCCATCCTACTTTCTCGGAGGTTCTAATGAGGGAGGACAATTTCATTGGATTTTATATACATTAAGTATTATTATAAATTAAGAATGGTTACCTTAACTGATAAACAGCGCTTTATCCAGTCCAAAACATTATCCGCTGCCAGTTAAAAGTTTCCGAGGCCCTAGAGTTTCCCCGTTTGATTTTTGTTTTTGTTTCTCCGTTTTATTTGTTTTATCATTATTGGTGCCGCAGACAAACCAAAAAAGTACATAACAGCAATTATATACTAAATTATTATATATTAAAGTCTTAATAATTTGAATTCAATGATTTATTAACTCACAACCTCTTAGATCCTACTGGGATATTCATGAGGCATGTGATACCGGTCCATCACAGTGAATCACACATTCACACCTATGGGCAATCTGGTTCATCCAATCCAATATTTTTTTAGAAAGTGGGAGGAAACAGGTGAACCTGGAAGAGACCCGCATAGACACGGGGAGGGAAAAAATCCACACATACAGCACAATATATATGTAATTGAAACATATATGTGATAAAGGGGATGAATCCACTGACAATAACTGATGTAAATAATATTTCCTACAAAGCATAGTTCTATTTCTTGTCATTTTGTTTTGTTTTTGACTTTTCATTTGCAATCAGAAATTTGCCTCAAACAACACTGTTTGTTACAGCCAAAGAGCCCATAATAAGGCATTACTATACATAGATTTAAAGGCATTTCAATAACCATTCTCTCACCATCTCCTGTGGGGAGCGCTGCCCACAGTGTAAATACCACTACTATAGATTAAAGACTGATGGATCATATTATTATTCATTATAAATCATGTATGTTGTGCAATAGAAATGCCTAATCCAATCAATCTTGATTAGGTCAAAGAAAATAAAGACTGAAAAACATTTAACGATTCCTTATATCTATTCTATCTTAAGTTTTATGTCCTTACTTGATTAACCTATTAAACTTCCAGGTTTTTTTAAACTTCCATTTAAAAAATCCCACTCCTGCCCATTCCCAAATGAATTCTGTCCACTCTTACTTATTCACAAAACACCATCTTCTGTTGGAATTGTGACCAATCCCACCTACTTCCAAAAGAACTCTGACCAATCCTTCCCACTCCTGCAGGAATTCTGACAATCCCATCCAATCCTGCAGGAATTCTGACAATCCCATCCACTCCTGCAGGAATTATGACAATCCCATCCTCTCCTGCAGGAATTCTGACCAATCCTGCCCACTTCTTCAGGAATTCTGACCATCCCAACCTATTTCCAAAGGAACCCTGACCAATCCCACCTGCTCCCAAAGGAATTCAGACCAATCCTGCCCACTTCTACAGGAATTCTGACCACCCCCACCTATTTCCAAAGGAACTCTGGCCAATTTCATCCACTTCTGAAGGAATTCTGCTCAATATCAGAGAAAATTTGACAATTTCTCAGTCAGTTGTAGTTATTTTCGCATGTACCCACAGCAAAATGTTTTAAATTATTAACTTAGTTGGTTGTGTATCCCAAAATATAAATCAATTACCCATTTAAACTTAAGTGACCTGGATCAGAATAAAGCATTCCGTGAATATGACCGAATGGATGTGGTAAACCTGTCACATCCAACACACTACTGTGTTAGTGAACATGGCTTTTCATTGTCTGGCAAGCTTCACAACTGCTCTTACAACCTTTCTGGGATTCCAGTCCCAATACACAGATCTAATTTAGCCTACTACAATCATACTATATACAGTTCCTATTAGTTCCACGCTCGTTACTGAATAAGTTGCCTGAAGATAGGTAACTAAATAAAAAGCCAGGCGTTACGATTCTAACAAAATTACAGAAATAATGGGTGTTAAAAAACATTCAACAGGATGAGGGGTTAAAATTGTGGGAGCATGTTGATTTAGCATAACCTGGGATGAGTTGGAGTGCCGTGGTTAGCACTCAGTGAAAAGGTTCCGGCTTCAAACCTGCCGGCCGACTGGGGCCTATTCGTGCGGAGTTTGCGCGTTCTTCCCATGCCTTAATGATTTTCGTCCGGGTGCTCTAGTTTCCTCCTACAGCCCAAAGACATACAGATTAGCTCAACTGGATACTCTAAATTGCCCATAGGTGTGAATGTGAGATTGGCAGCCTGTCTCTCACCCGAAATAAGATAGGATTGGCTCCAGCTCACCCGTGACCCTTACCCGATAAGCGGTATAGTTAATGGATTGATGGAGGATGGTTGGACAGGATGAGCAGTTTGCTGGCAGCCTGTATATTCACTCCAATTCCAACTTTAGTCATTGGTATGGAAAAAACCATACAAAAGAGCCCAATCCCAAGGAAATGTTGTCAGCAGTGAATTTTAGCCTGACACTCCATCATAAAGACTGAGATACTAGACTCTTCTAATCACAGACTCCATGACTCACTCATATTCCCCTGAGAGCACAGCAGAGCTGCCCAGAAAGCAGGCAAATCTGACAGGATTTAGTTCAGACCTACATATCGGAGCTGTTATGTTGTCCAATCCACACATCAGTCGGCACTCACCATCAGATTTTCATTTATGTTTAAAGTAATACAACAAAACAGAAGTTTGGGGTGTAAATAGAGTGGAAATGGCGAATCTAATCAATCAAAGATAAGCAACAACATGAATGTGTCTGCCTTATACATAAAACAATTCATTGTGGCGTATTAAAATATAAAACGAAATGTCCAATACCATGTATTTGTTTCAAATAAGGGCTTAAAACATATAAAAGGTCAATTTCTTCAATCTGTATTCATGAAATGTCGATGATGTGAAATTTTAACTGGCATGAAGCAACCTACTTTTATTAACTGACATTACTTAAACCTTATTTCTATATCGAACATTAGTTGGTGATTTCTTTCTTCTGATCCTATCCTAATTAAGAACGACATAGGACGGGAAATGGTGGTGTGGGTTGGAAATGACATTTTTCTTTCCTCCTTGAAGAAGACAAAAATTCAATTGCATATTGAGATTTAAAATCAAAGCACAGCGAGCATGCAGGTCTGATACAGTGAACAGTGCTGAAGGAAAGAGTGTTCTCACATGAAAGGACAAAGATGAAAAAGAAGGAGCTGGATGTTAAAACTGATTGAATGTTAACTAGACTGTATTCATCTGCACCAACCTCACACCTGAGGCCATGGACCTGGTTTAGTAAGAAGAGACTAAATACTACAGTATAGGCTTCTTATTCAGGTTTTCATTATAAACTGCATGTATAAAAAATATTAATTCAAAATATTATATAATTGCCATATGCTGAGCACAAAATATATTCACTGTCCATCGTAAGTGATTTAGCTCCATTTTTAGCCTGCGCCACTGTATTAACCAGCTTTTCGACACTATAGTTCTAAGACTGTTACAGTTATAACCAGAAATCAAATTAATGTGCCATTCCATCTCCGCAATCCCATTGATTCCTGACAAAAATAAAATAGTGATGAAACGAATGCTCCATAAAAGTAGGATCAAGTTTTGCGCCAGCAAGACGCGAAGGATACCTCGGCTAATGTAATTCATCGTAACCTCCCTGTTGCCACATCTATGAAGCCATAAAGCTCTGATCCGAGCTCCAGAGAGTGGGATAGGGTGGGCACCCAAACCCAGCAGTATTGACAAAGACATGCATTTGCTAAAATGATAATGAATATTTCATGCGGACAAGGGTTTCAGAGCTCCTTGGGCGGATGTAAATAAGTGAAGAGCATATGATATTTACCCCAGCATAAAACATTGATGAGAGCCAGGCCTATTTAAGAGGGCTAAACATGACATGGTGTTTACACTAGGGTCAGACAGAGGGGTCAGCCAGAGGCATGGGCCCCTGCTCTAAAGAGCCGGATAACGTTACAGGACCAAAAAAAAGGCAAATATTGCCCCAGCGGCAGTGACAGCCATCAGGATAATAGACCTACTTAGCTGTCCTGAAGTATCTCCAGGACTCCAGGAGTGAGAGAGTAGTGCTGATAATGACAGTAAGATGGTGTAGAGTCTCTAAGTCAGTCCCTGTCTATGCTGTCAGCTGCCATGATGTTAGTAGGCACAGCAATCATAGACCGGTTCATGCATCAGTGCCACTGCTATAATGATGATCATAAAGTTGTCAGGCGTCTCATGCAGGCCTCTTTCTCACGTCACCTGAGACCAGAGCTGTCTCGTTAGCTAATCGAGGCTCCTCGGCATTAACGGATCGAGAGCGCTCAAAGCTGAGGGCCATTTTAAGTGCGGTCAGCGGAGGAGCATAAATACTTTGGCAGCGGTTAGAGCTGCTGCATTATGTATTTTGCGGGAACTAAACAAAGGCGCTGCGGTCAGGCCGCAAGACCTGTTCAGTCCCCTCACTCAGAGCAAATGCATTTCTCACTCACCACATGAATACTGCCTGTTTGAGTGCATTACATCTCCACTAGCCACAGCTATATGATACAAGGCTGAGTGGTAGGGGAGGAGAGTGTGTGTGGTGCATTCAGTCACATGATAAAGAAATAACAAATACGATCCTTCCTACACTCACAACAAAAGAAGAAGTCAAAGCAAAGACACGGTAAAAGACAAAAAAGGGATTGCCTGCTCCCAACTCCAGCAGCTCCAAAGAGGCAGAGAGAGTGAGAGACGAGACAGAGCCACATTACATCTTGATCAACAGATGACTGATCATATTGAGCGCTGGCCATCTTTCACAAGCCCATTGTTTGATGACAGAACGCAGAGTTGCCTACGTGCATCCATTTCCCACAATCCCTCCTCCCCCTTCTTCCCTCTCCTCCCCTCCCCTGGGGCGGGTGCATCAATAACCCAGGCGGCCGGCCGTTCAGGAGGACAGGACAGGGCCCGTTTTGCCCCGGGGGTTCCCGCTGCGCGCCCCCACCATTACAGCCCGCCCATCCGTCATCACCCCGACGCAGCCTGAGGTCACCGGTCTCCTTCGACCGGCCAGGGCATGATGGGACAGTCCGAGGTTCTGCCTCGCCACTCATCTCGTCGTACAACACACATACATCACAGAGCAGTACATGTGTCCTGAACACATGAACAGTAAATGCACAAATTTTTGTAAATTTGATGCATAGGACTTTACCAAATTCAAATGATTCTACATGTTTCAAAAATGTTCAATTCATTTTTTTATCTATACTATATCGATAGTACGTTGAGAGGAGTAAGAGGTCCTCAGTTCAAATACTTAACATATTGAAGTAATGGATCATATCTTGATAACATTACTAATGCTATACATCAACAGTGCAAGGCGCAGCACAGTAGGCCCTGCATCGTTAATTGAATGTAATGACCCGTGGCTGTTGTCCAAAGGCTGGCACCTCCTGAAGAAAATAAAGCTCTTCCCCTCCCACAGGCCAGGAGCTGTACCTCACAGCCCTCAGCTCGCTCCCATTCGGTTTGGGGTTATACTACAAGATCGCTCCATGAGAACACGTACAGATGTAACTCAGCACTTATCTCTGATTATCATTTTGGAGAAATCCATCAGTGATATATTTCATATTCTATATGATCAGGTGCTTTAGAATTTTATTGTGAAAGCTGTGAAAACTTTAAATGTACATTTAGCAATTTAGTCTAAACTTCATTCTTAATAATAAAAAATCTCAGTGATATCACATATCAACATCATGACTTTTGTAAAGCATTGTTGGTATTGTCAGGTGGCAGTATTTTTAAAACACCACTGTTACACCAACGGATTGAATGTTCCAATTCGCTACCAACTGTTTTATTGTCCTTTCACCCATTCAGATTTTTGCATCGACTTGGACTTGTCTTGGACTAGTCTCAGTCTTGGTCTCAATAAATATGGTTTTGTCTCATCCTAGAGTAAAAATAAAGCTTGTGTTGTCTAGAGGTTACATGTCTCTTCTCCGGACAGATTCTGCAGGATTGTATAATTCTCAAAAGAATTTCAAGAAAGAAATGGTCTGCCATACTTGGGGCCAAATGTTTGTGGACCATCACGCCAATATGTGATTCTTCCCCAAAGTATTGACAATTTTATAGAATGTCTTTGCGTGTTGTAGCGTTACACTTTCAATTCACAGGAGCTAAAAGGTCCAAACTTGTTCCACCATGACAATGCACCTGTGCACAAAGTACAGACATGTTTTTCAAAAGAAGGAATGGAAGAACTTGAGTGTCCTGCACAGGACTCTGACCTCAAACACCTTTGGGATGAACTGAAATGCTGACTACACCCCAGACCTCCTCATCATCCACCACCAGTGCCGGATCTCACTAAGGTTTTTGTGACTGAATGCTCCAGAATCTAGTGGAACCCTTCCCAGAAGATGGAGATTATTACAACAGCAAAAGGGAACTAAATATGCAATGAGATGTTCAATATAGGAGTGATGATCAGGTTGTCCACATACCTTTCGTCATATTGATAAAATATAATAATAATTTAATTCAAAACTGGCCTTGAACTTGACTACAGCCCTAGTGAAAACATCTCTGGATTTCAGAGTGCAGACATGGATAGAATATGTAAACCTCTGCACAAACGGTAACCCAAGCCGTAACCAGAGCTGTGAGGTGGCAACGCTACCCACTGTGCCAAACTGCTGCCTTTTAGCAATCTTGTCCACCCTTAAAAGACATTGGATGCACGCCAGTATGTTTCAATCTGTATTCAAAAGCACCTACAGCACTAGCATTCATTATGTTGCCTTAAACACTACTGCAGAGTTTGTGTGAGAAAATCATCGTCCACCAGCTGAGCTGTGACTAATCCTTGGGATTAACCGCGAATATGTCTTAACTGAATGAAGTGCTCAACATGAGCTATACTGCTTCAGGAGATCAGCAAGATACCATTTTAAACTGTATACATTATAAGAAGGACTACTTTGCAGTCATAGGCAGCCGAATTAGTCATTTTCTTTTCCTGGTAAGGATCCTGAACTTTACTTAAAGAGAAAGCAGGGCAGACGTCCTGCCTCCCGTCCTACATCTCTTTCACTTGACTCAGTTTTAAATCATTTCACGCCCTACATTCTGCTTTTAAGGTTTGGAACAATGCTTGTGCCGCCTCGTCATTGATTATTTTTCTATAAATGCATGCCTCGTCATGTCTTATTCCTTAAATAACAGGTTTGACCAGATATACACACACAGCCAAATTGTGCATCTCTCTTTTCAGTAATAAAAAGACGATGAATGAATTAATTAGCAAAACATGAGCTGATGTGGATCCAAGTCTTCGCAATCATGCAAACTGGGTAATAAAAGCGTCGTCATGAAAAGGGCTGTTATCACGGAAGGTGAGAGAAGGTGGGGGAAAGCTGTGACAATAAGCCTGCCTCTAACCGCTCACCGAGTAATAGGAGAATCCTTCAACACCTGAGACCATCACACTTTCTCAAGGCCTGTGCTTCCAGTCACTACATCCTTCTCTCTCGCTCGCTCTCTCTCTGCTCCAGCCTTCCTTTCTTTCATCTCTTCTACAATTCTCTGATGACTCCTCTTCCCCATTTGCTGAGGGGACGTCTCTTGTCCAGATGAGTGAAAGAGGACAGAGGATTAAACAAACAAATACAAAGCTTCCTGGGGCAATGCTTAATAGAAGCACACATGGCTCTCTTTTCATCTTCTCAATAGCTATAGCCATGCACATGGAAAATCAACACTTCAGTCATCTCGTCCTCTATACTATAGTCTGTTCCCTTTCTTGCTCTGGAGCTTTGGATCAGTGGCGCAAAGGTCCTGCTTCAGATCACTTCAGATAGAGGTCACTTCCTTCCTCTGCCTTATCTTTCAATTAGATTGAGTTTCAGTGCGAAGGTTTAGACATTACAGAGAGCGTATAAGCAAAATTTCAAAAAACTGTACGTAGACATGCTCTGATCGTGCCTTGAAAATACAGCTGTGCAACATACAATCACCACACTGAGAAATATATCCACAAGCATGTGCTTTAAGCTTTGACTAAACTAGTCTCGACATATCGACAGAAAATCAATCAGACATGAACAGCACAGTAAATGACCACTGGTCAATCCAGCCTCGTCGATGCAGCTCCACTTCAATACTGATTTTGTACTGGGCTTCGTCATTCGCCCTTGGGTGATCCCCGTCTCCACATTAGCGGCTGCGGAATTGGATCGACTTTATCAGCTTAAGGAAAGGTCCACAGTTTAGCCTTCAGAGTACGGGAGCATCGAGACAACCTACAATGCCGATCAAATGTTTTCACACACCCTTTAATAGGCTCATTTTAAATATGCTACATAAAATATTAGTAGAGGTGAACTGATGAACGTTTGTGACTTAACTGGAAAACGTTAAGATCTTCTTGATCTCGCTGGAACTACAGAGTATTTTGGGCTTACGATTAATATGAACATGGTTTACAAATGCTTTACTCTAGGTTTAATTAGTTTAGCAGTAAATAATAAAATTAAGAAAGCACTCAAGAGTCCCTTTAGAATCTGAGAGGGAATATCCAGATAAGAGAAAGCGTCATCAAAATGAATAGTAAAACATCGGAGAAGTGCTAAGAATGTTTCTGTATAACAGCACAAAAATATCATTCCTGCATAGCTTCTGAAAACATCTAATTACATGAGGAGGTTATGTTTTTGGGGTGGTTTGTTTGTCTGTATGTAAGCAGGATTGTGCAAAACTTACCAAAAGGATTGCTATGAAACTTGGTGGCAGGGTGTATCATGGGCCAAGGAAGGATCCGTTATATTATGGAGTGGATCCGAGTCACGGTAGATCCACAAATTTAGTTTTTATGTCGCCGACGTTGCAAGACACTGCATTTTCCCTTGGCGGACGTCTGCACTAAAAAGTGCTGTACATCTTAAAATCTAGTGGATGTCCGTAAAGTTCAATAGTGACAAACCATAGCCAATGTAGAAATATAATCCCAACATATAAAGTGGTTACGGATGCAGGTTTTCATGTCATAGAAGGGTCAGCTATTGTCCTTGGTTGAGGTCTGCGCTCTCCGAGTGCCCTTCTAGCTAATACGGTTTGGCTTTTAGTGTTTTTAGGTTCTTACCAAAAATAAAAATTATTGAAATGTCCCAACAACAAAAGACATAGAACTGTTGCCTTTTTTGCACTTACATTTATTAATCTGTTTAAAGAACTGCTGCCTTTTTTGCACTTACATTTAGTAAATCTGCTTTAAAAAACTGGCAACATAACTATAGACTTCAGGAACTTTGATTCAGGATCTTTTCCAGAAAACATAGCAAACTACACTCTCTTTTCAAAACAAATGATATCATTTCTAGGTCCATTCCTTCATTTTCAGTAACAGCTTTATCCTGGACAGGGTCACTGTGGATCCAGAGTGAAGTGGCGATACACCCTGATGTGACATCTCACACCATCCCATGGCTTCATGCACACACACATTCACACATTGGGCAAATTAGAGTCACCAATCCACCTATCTTTAAATCTTTGTATGGCTTAGCTCCCTACTATATTGATGATATGCTCACAGAACACACAGCACTTAGATCACTCGGGTCATCAGATAACGGTTTCCTCACTGTCCCTAGAATTAACTGTATATCAGCTCAAGGTGCGTTCAGTCACTATGCGCCCAGACTTTGGAAATCCTTACCACACGAAATTAGGCCTGCTCCAACAAGAAATTAATTTGAAACATACCTTTTCTCACGAGCCTTCTTTTTTAATCTTAGAATCGCTTTTACCGTCATCCCCCCAGCTGATCTGATTTAATTATTACTATTCTTAATTTCACCCTTAATTTGATGTTTTACCTTATCTTGTTTTTGTATTTTAATATATATATTGCTGTACTAGATTTATTTCATACAGGTGTTATTTACTTGCTTATTTCTTTTATAGACAGGGCTAGTCAGAAAAATGTCTAGCTAAACGGCCACCACTTTGAGCACCTCTTGCAAATGTAGAAGCCAAAGATCACTTGTATTAATCTCATGACGTGCTGAATAAATTTAGTAGTAAAATATTTATACATATTTTACTTTTCCTGAAGTGTGTATACATTTCCGGCTGACTCTGTATGTGTTTATAAGTATACTTACGCATGTATATTCGTGCTCTCTTTCCCATGTTGGTAATCTTAAAAACATGTCCTGTTGGGTGTTTTTCTTGAAGCACATTGAGCCTGCACTGGTCATATGAAATGTGCTATACACTAAACTGGACTTGACTATTGGCATTTCTTCAGAGGTAGGAGGAAGCCAGAAGAAAAGCACATGGACACAGGAAGAACATTTTTGAGTCGGATATTCTGTCTCCTCAGGAGTACTGATCAAAACTTATCACTTTATTCCACTTGTGAGTGAGCAAGATGATGTGATGATACGCTGTATACAATAGGAAGGAAAATAAATCATCTTCATAGTAAAAAAAACTCACTTTCTGTTGTACTTCGTTGTTCCTGCAAACAGATATCTTGTGTGATGTTCATAATACCACTTCAAATTGTAAAGACGAGATACAAGATCTGCTGATAACAGTATTGAAACGGTTCTGTCGTCTGACTTGCACGTGGATTTTGGAGGGAGGAGGTGCATTTGCATATTTAAGGATCAGACGACTCCCCCCTTTCCCTTAATTGAGCTCCTGCGTTATTAATTTTACTGTTAAATACTCAAAGAAAACGCTTCTTAAGCCGCTCTCATTAATAAGCCTCCCCTCCAAGTAGCCTGACTAGGTAAGAACCATCGGCGTGGCTAATTATTACCTTCACGTGCGAATGCCGTTAGTCATGCTTAAAGTGTACTTTTTCCTTATTTAATTAATTAAAAACGAGCATCTATGAACTTTAAATTAGTCTGGTGTAAAATAATCTCTTTTTGTCATTTAATAATTAGCAGGCGACGCTGCGGCTGTATTAATTGCATTTAGGCTGACGCCCCGGGAGACGGACATGGAGGACGGGTCACTCTGCCAGCTCTGCTTTCCTGAAATAGCAAATTCCCATGTAGAGAGAGAGAGAGAGAGAGAGAGAGAGAGAGAGAGAGAGAGAGAATAAAGAGAATCAACTCTTTTCTGCGTGCCGTCTTTAAATTACCCCTGGGAATGGGAGGCAACCCTTAATTAGCCTAGCGCCGTGGTAAAATTGATTGAAATGCAGCACATCAATTATTAAGCGAAACAGTTTTTTATAACTCCCCCACCCCGGTGTGTAATTCTTTAGGTGGGAGAGGGGTGCGCTGAATGGAGAGGGAGGTACTGCTGAAAACAGGCTACAAAATGAGGGCCCCAAACCTTCTGTCCCATCATCAGATGCAGCCAGAGACAGACTATTAGCATGGCATCTTCTTCCGGTTAGGCAGGTTGGAACTGGGGTTCATTTCTTGAATGTGTTATGGTAAGGGAGAGGAGTTTGAGTCAACTCTGAATTTTCCCAGGGAAGAAAACATATCAGCCGACTGGACAGTTTGTATCACATGACTAAATGGGTTAAGTCATTAATGTGTCTCTTGTGCAAATAGAGTTCTGTATATGTCATGTAGTGGCACTCATTCAAGTAGCCTAAAATATATGAAGCTATCCAGAGAAACATACTGCCCTAAAAAGCAAACCACAGTGGCTAAGCTGCTACTGAAACTGGGAGGGAAAAAAATGAAGAGAGATTTAGATCAGATTTAGCACCCGTCCCCTGACAGTCTGTTTGTCTAGTTTTAAATGCCACTTTCTCACAAATTGTTAGAAAGTAAGAATCAGTAAAATTGTCAGTTTGTTTGTCACTCCCTACATTTTTGGAAGTCACAGTCTCAAATCTGTATTCCATTTAATGTTTTGCCTTCTATAAGCTTGTTTTCAAGAACAAACCACCTCTGATAGCACCAAGGTCAAATAGATAAAGTACACCTGGAAGATAATTATGTAGGTCTAACAGACATGCAGTTTTGGCAAACTATGGCAACCCAATTACCAGCTTTTTCAATCCTTTAGCCAAATGTGTTAGAGGTTTTTACAACATTATCTTCTCCAAAACAGGGTAGCCACTCTGTCTGAAGATAAAACATGTCCAAAAAGTTCATCTTACTCATAACTTAATGTCTACTGAACAGCCAGTACTTTGTTAGCATAATGTACATAACCTTACTAACTTTACTCCGTTATTAACTTCCAAAAAAGGAAAGGAAGCATCACCAAGAGCTTCAGATCTCAGAGGCCCGACCCCCTGGCACTTAACCCCAGAGGTCAAACCAAGACCAGCAGTTAAAAGGCCACTTACCTCTCTGGAGTGTCACCAGGCCCATATCAGGAAAAGGTCAACGTGAACACAATTTCTTCCTCACACATGCAGACCGTTTTCTTTTTCAAATGTTCTCTTAACGCAGTCCCATCAATCTGGCAACCTAAACTTCCACCAGTCCATCCCTGATGCTCCAGTACATCAAAAAATCCGAACATGATGCTAAGGCTGCTTGCTATTATGGTCAAAATCACTGAATCACTACAGTAATGCTTGTAATAAAAGCCACTCTTACTGGCAGACAAAGCAGTAATAATCGGTTTAATTGCTTTAATTACCATGCCAATGAAGAGTACTACAGAATCACAGCTCATCCGCCCAGCTGTTGCCCCAGCGGCTCTT
The DNA here is from genome assembly GCA_030068235.1 of Notoglanidium macrostoma. Lineage (NCBI taxonomy): Eukaryota > Metazoa > Chordata > Actinopteri > Siluriformes > Auchenoglanididae > Notoglanidium > Notoglanidium macrostoma. The sequence goes on from JAQQZR010000009.1 coordinate 16,102,846, forward strand.
TTCTCCTGATGTGCTGCCACCTAGTGGCACTTTCAGCTACTATAGCCTGAAGGACTGGACAGCTTAAGCTGGACATGTTCTGCGTCTGCTCCGTTTGAAGTGAACTCCAGTGGAACTTTAATTCAGTCGTCTTCAGTAAGCATCATCTTGATTAGGGCTGTGGTGGATCCGATGTCTAGCCAAAGAAAACTGGACACGATGCTGGAAGGATTACCAAGCATACACTCATTCACACTTAGGGGAATATTAGCATAGCTAAACAACCTTCTGGTATGTTTCTGGAAGGTGGGAAGAAACTGGAGAACCCTGAGGAAACTCCAGCCAGACAGTAGTCTAAGCTATGGATCGTCCCAGGGACTTTGGAGCTGTGATGCAGCAATGCTACACCCCAAAAACATATTAAATACTTAAATTCTGTGCAACATTGTTTTTTTTTCCAAATTTGTGGTCACTCAAATATTGCTTAATCTATTAAAATTTGTGGAAACATAACTCCAGAACCAAACACATCCTGCATGAAATTCAGAGTTTCTCCAGCCCTGGCTCAATGCTCGGGTCACTGCCTGACCCCGAGACGTCCTGCATGTCTTGGTCTTTGTCAGTGCTTACGGTGAGTGGAAAACTCATTTGGGCCTAATTAATTTTTTGCAGCAACCCAGGACTCCAGTTACCGCTCCAGACCTTTGCCAAAGAACTAGGAAAAGGTCTCCAGAAGACATCCAACACGTCACACTGGACAAGTCAGAGGGTATCGCACAAAGCAATCCGGGGGAGCCATTGTGGAACACAGCGAGGTCAATTATAGGTTAGGACCGTGTTTTAATTAGAGGCCATGACTTATACATGATGGGTCTTCCTTATGGCCAAAAACTGACAATAGACCTTTCTGGAGAAGTTCGGCCAGGACAACAGTGAGGACGGAGGCCATTGTCTGAGCTCAAGAGGGGTAAAATGTAAAGAAATCTTCCAGCTACATGGTGAAAGTTCAACACAGAGGGTAATAATATATTCAGGCTCATGCACTCACTCACAAAAGCATAAATTATAAAACATTACACAACCAGGATAGATTTTAATTGAAAGCTATCCATTTCTTTACACTTCCAAGAAAGATACAAATAAAATAAAAAAGCAGCATGATTACACTTCCAGTAATTCTGTAATCTACAGTAAATGTTTATATGGTTTGGGAAAATGTTGTGCTCCATGTTAACGGGCCATGCGGGGGACTAAAATGTGAAACGCTGCCTAACCCAAAGGCTAAATGCCACATAAATTATGTAAGCTCGCTTTCCTATAGAACAGTGTGATGTGGAGAAACCACAAAGTACCAGGCCACAGAGAATGAGTTTAATGTGTGAGAGACGTTTAACGACGATGCAGTTGGCGAGCTTTTAGCTAAAACAGTCTCAGCTTAATGGGCAACATATTAAGAAATGGGCTTTATGCTTTGTGCAGAGCTACATGATTAAAACATTTCGAATTTGTCCTACATAGCAGTAAACTGAAAACAATAAGGAAGCATCCGAATAAAGAACAAATGTAGAATCCCAGGACAGATTTCTGTCAAATAAAAAAGGGAGATATTTCATACCCTATGTAGCAGAGCAAATGAGAAGGGTGACATTTAATTTTCAGCCAGTTAATGATCATCAAACTGAGGCATCAGTGAAGTAGACGTGGGACTTTTTGAGAGTTCTTGCTTTTGCTTATAAACGACTAATTAATCAGTGAATGGGCTGGGGAAACTCTTATTTAGAAACGGGGTTTAAATAGACTAAATTTGTTAAACCAATTATGCAATAAAATAACTTTAATTACAAATTTAAAGCTAGAAGTAGGACAGCAGCCACAAAAACGGTTTGGTTTCCTTTCATTTCTGGGCTTTTGGCGCCTCCTAATGGACAAAAGAACATGTTTGTTAACCAGGATAATCTGTGAAATGTAAGTATTTAAACGCAAATAGCAGATTTAACATCGAGAAACACGGTACCAAAACTGGGCCTGGGGTACCCTCATTCTGCACATTTCCTCCTCGTCTATATGACCTAGTTCAGGCTTTGGAATGGGTGAGGAGTTTTATCCAGTGAGTAAGAAGAGAAAACATCAAAATATGCAGGGCTTCACAACTCCAGGAGGATGACAAAAACACTCACCCGGGGGTACAAACTTTTGGCTCTTGTTCAGTCACGGTGACCCAAGATGAGTATTGAATTAAGGGGATTAAAAACTACTGCTTTAAGCGAAGATAAAATTAAGTAAATAAAAATCCATTTAAAACATTAATGTATCGGATCAGATGCTGAAGTGAAAGGAAAAGTCCTGCTTTAAGTGAATGAAATAAATAAACATTTTAAACTACATTAAAAGATTTCAAAATAATAAAATTCTAAATAGAAGAAGGATATCAAAGTAGGGATAACTTCAGCTTTAAATGAATAATTAAATAAAAAAAATTTTTGGTGGATATTTAGCTAAATGAAAACATGTTTAAAGGTCACATGTGATCTTGTGGTCATCAAGTGGTGAAATCTCCTCCTTTAATTGAACTAGATTTAAAAACAAAAGAAATAAAAAGGTAAAAAGGTGTCATCAGATCCTGACCTGGGGAAACCTTGCTCCAAGTGAATGAAAAATAAAATAAGGAGGAAAAGTTTATGCTAAAAAACAGAAACATTGAGCACTGAAGTGGGGAAAAATGAATAAGAAAGTAAGACAAAGAAAAATCAGATAATGACGTGGGGACAAATATACAGTACCAGTCAGAAGCTTGGACACACCTACGCATTCATAGTTTCGTTTTTTTGGACTATTTTCTACATTGTAGAACAATACTGAAGACATAAAATGAGGTAAACAAACCTCAAAACCCAAAAAAAAAAAAAGGGGGGGGGGGTTTAAAAAAGTTTCATATTGTAGATTTCGCACATATCCAGTGTTATTTTAATACTTTTAATATAATGCCTTGAGCATCATCTTAACCAGCTTCATGAGGTAGTCACCTGGAATGCTCTTCAGTTAACAGCCTTGTCTAAAAGTCATTAGTGGAATTACTCGTCTGCTTAATGCGTTTGAGATCCTCAGTTGTGTTGTGTCGAGTCGAGGCAGCGTCGGTAAATAAATTTACTAAAGTAAACAGCCCTGTTCCATGGCGATCCATATAGGTGTCAAGAACCTCTGAACTAAGCAAAGAGAACCGACAGACCATCATAACTTTAAGACATGAAGTAATAAAAATAAAGAAATTAGGTGTTCAAACTTTGGACTGGAATTGTATCTATATGGAACCAAACATTTTAAATGTGTCACATCAGATATTAAAGTGGGAGAACTTCTGTTGCGGGACTTAAAAAAACTAAAAAGAGACAAATAGGTTAAAAGTTTGATCATCTTCTGTCGACTTATTCCCTGTTCGGGGTCGCCAAAGTGGATCGTCTGTTGTCCGCTTCATCGATTTGGCTGGGGGTTTTCCACAGGATGCCCTTCCTAATGCAACCCTCCCAATTCATCCGGGCTTGGGCCAGGACCACGAAACTCACTGTGCCCCCTAGTGGCCGGGACCCCATTCACACTCTCAATCACACCTATGGGCAATTGAGTAGCCAATTAACCTAATTCACATGTTTTTGGACGGTGGGAGGACACCGGAGAACCCGGAGGAATCCCACGCATGCACGTGGAGAACATGTAAACTCCACACAGAAAGCCGGGGATCGAACCCAGGACCTTCTGTAAGGCGACAGTGCTAACCATTACACCACCGCGCCACCCATGTTAAAAGCTTTATACATATATTTAAAAAAAAAAGAAAAAAGAAATTGTAACATCAGTTATTGAGGGAAACAGCTGTTTTAAATGAATTAAAAGATTCACACACCACAGTTCAAAGTTTAAAGCTCCTCTCCGTTTATGAAACCCCAAAGCACGCTAGACACATTTCACTGCTTTGTATTTCACATTTACAATAACAGTTCTTTACCACCCAGAACCCACTCAGCACCACCAACACAGGCATCAGGGCAGAGCTCAGCTGCAGAGTCCCCTTCCTTTATTTGTCCACAGCAGCAATAGGGAGGGGGAAGAAAAAAAAGGAAGGCGAGTAAGAAAAGAAAAAAGAAAAAAAAAAAAAAAAAAAAAAAAAGGCCGGGTAAAAAAAGCAACCTCATGAGAATTAAAAAATTTTATTAGTGTATTTATGAAGTCTGCATATGCAACACGCTTGAAAAGCTTATCTCCTGATAACGTTCACGTCCTACAATACATCTCTCTAATGGTAAAATAAGCTCACCAACTGTTAAATGCTTTGCCAAAAAAAAAAAAAGAAAAAAAAAAAAGAAAGAAAAAAGTAAAATAAAATAATATATACACATACTGTATATGCATATATGTCTGGGCCACTTAACAGTTCTATTTGGTTTTCTTTCCACACCCAGTCAAAACTGGCAGGCAGAATGTCCCCAGTGGCAGAACGGTTTCCAACAGGCCACGACCTCTTTGTCTTCTCCACACTCGCTGCAATTAAAATACAATCGCAAGTGTAATAAGATCAACAAAATTAAGAGAGAGACAGAGGTGGCAGGAGGGGAATGAAGATTTCAAACATCTTGCCACCGTAACAACAAGTAAAGGAAGGCAGACAGCTAGATCACAGTCATTAGTTAAGTTGTACAACAAGAACACACACTAAAGTTGCACAATTCATCTCGTAAGACGCTGATCATTTGAGGAGTCTTTTTTTTTTTTTTTTTTCCTCTTTCCTTCTTTTCCCCGATCGCGGGCGAAGAGAACACTGCCATGTTTCGGCAAGATCTGACAACAGGTAGATGTTTTCCCCCGTTTAAAAGAACCATAGGTCATGGAAAAGCATCCAGAGCAGGGAAAAAAAAAAAAAAAAAAAAGAAACAAAAGGAAAAAGAAAAAGAAAAAAAAAGACGCACGTGCGTGTTAAAGAACGTTTTTTTTTTTTTCCTGAACAAGCCGACTTAAACATGCCGATAGCTCACATACGATGAGGAACTGAATGTTTGGTGCAACAGCTTAAATCGGAGAAACAGAGGAGGAGAATAAAAGACACTGATTGTGAAAGACTGACCAACAATTGTTTTTTGTGACAGGACGTTTTCATTATGAAGCCATGTTCCGTTAAAAAGAGGGCATGATCTAAAAAAATACTCAATTCTAATAAAAAGGAAGAGAGCATTAAAGATTTTAAATATATTTATATATAAAAATACATGAAAATACAAAAAGTAGCTAAAAGAAAGATAAAGGGAAAAAAAAAAAAACCTTGTGATTGTGAAGAATAACCTACTTTATTAACACTTAAAGCTTAAAAGGTTGGATTTCTTTCTTTTTTTTTTTGTTTTTTTTGGAAAGGTATGGATTGTGTACTAATTTTTTTTTTTTTTGTCATTTTTCTTCATAAAGATTTTCCTCAACCTGACTCGAAGCGCTCCGGAGGGATCCAATGAGTCATTTCACCTCATGAGGGGCGATACAGAGACAGATGAAGAAAATATTGGTCCGGGTTGGTTTTTTTTTCTCTTTGAACGGTTTCCTTTTTTTTTTTTTTTTTTTGCTAAAACATTCCTATCTGTTCACATTAGAGATTTCAGAAGAAATATGCCGCAAGACAGCACCCTGAACATATAAGGCAACATTCTTTCATAGTGGTTGGGCGCAGCTATCAGGAAAAGGAAGTGAAAAAGGTGTCTTTTGGCGTTTACTTTTTAAGAATGAAAGGTCTTGGTGGTTGGGAAGGGCTACGAAGCAGTAATACTTTTTCGTGTTTGTTGATTAGTCTCAGCAAAGAGATCAAGCTTAAACAATACGACGTTTAGCCAACAAAAGGTAAGCTCTCGGTTAAGCAAAAGAACAAATTCAGAAACATTTGGTTTACGTGATCGCTTCAAGGGGAAGGAATGCTTTACTGAAACATCTGTGCCGAGTTATTAACTGCCTTCTGTTGCTTCCCTGTTACACACACACACACACACACCTTCCCGGTCTTTATAAGAAAAGGAAAAAAATATACATTTTCAAATTCTAACACTAATACATTTAATATTGAGGATTTATGAGGAGGAAAAAAGAGCGAATTAAAGGTGCATGAAGCTGATGTGACAGCAAGTGCCATGTTCAGTTCCGAAAAGTGAGAACATCAGGAGGGGGAGAGAGAGAGAGAGAGAGAGAGAGAGAGAGGGAGAGAGAGGGAGAGAGAGGGAGAAAATTATTATGAGAGGGGGTCGGGGATTATAGCACGTCTGTTGTCCTACTTGTCGTTTCTTGTGATTGTGGACTTTGCAGATTTCGCGGAAGGGGCGTGGGCATCATCGTCATGGCGATTAGGACATACTGGAACAGCGGGCGGTGGGAGAACCCATCTGGGTCAGAACCTTATCCAGCCACTGCAACGGTCCATTCAAGTGCAGCTCGATCCAGCATGGCGTGCTTGTCACAGTCTGCCGTCTGACAGACAGACAGACAGACAGACAGACAGACAGACAGACACACAGACACACAGACAGACAGACAGACAGACAGACAGACAGACAGACAGACACACAGACACACAGACAGACACACAGACACACAGACACACAGACACACAGACACACAGACACACAGACACACAGACACA
>JAQQZR010000009.1:16109585-16176437 GCA_030068235.1 Notoglanidium macrostoma
ACAGACACACAGACACAGATTTATTCTTTTCCCAGCAATCAGCACACTAAGCATTACTCCACTCCTAAAGATTTTTTTCTAAAGACATGTAAGCGAGTGAAACAATACCGTCCACCCCCTCCAGTTGTACCCCACACACAAACTCATCAATCTTGGGTTATTTTTATCTTTGGCCTTTCCCCGTAACCACAAGGGAGGTCGTACATGTTGCATACTCGTGGAAAGATTCTACTCGTTGTAGATAGTCCTGTTCATTTATTAATTTATTTTTAAAGGAATAACCAAATCCGAGCCCAACACATTTTAGGTTTAAGTTCAGATGCTCTGCCGCTGAAGTGCTCATCGAATTCAGCTATTAGTTATACAGTACCAGTCGGACCTTTAGACACGCCTACTCGTTCAGAGGTTTTTCTTTATTTTGACTATTTTCTACATTGTAGAACCATACTGAAGACATCAAAAACAATGAAAGAAAAAGTCTTAAACAAAATTTCATATTTTAGATTCTTCAAAGTAGGCAGCGTTTAGTTAATTAGTGGAATTTCACGCCTTCTTAATGCATTCGAGATCAGCCGTGTTGTGTCGAGGTAGTGTTGGTGTACAGTAAAATCTCTATTCCACAACTGTTGTAATCCATATTATGTCAAGAACCCCTCAACTAAGTAAAGAAAAAAAAGCAGAACATCATTACTTTAAGACATGAAGTGTCTTTTAAATAATAAAGAAAAACCACTGAATTAGAAGGGGTGTGCAAACTTTTCACTGGCACTGTATATTGTAGGATACTTGCCGTCTAATTCAAACTAATTGCTGCTTTCAGCCTCAGGATCTTGTCGTATGTATAAAACAATGTTCGTGACCCTGACTCTTAAGTTTCAATATGGCACTTTGGTTGAAAATGCGTTAACCACAAACTCCGTGAAAAAGCAATACTTCGTGTTCCTGTAAGGTTATTTTTAATTTGGAAAGGATGCCGTGTAAAAATTTTAAATGACTTGAAAGTTTTTTCTCCAAACTTGTTTTGTAAGGTTCCGTCACCATCCAGGATGAACAAAGGACGATAGAAATGTATCGAGATGGCCAATCGATACCCAGCTTCTATTTCCACTCTGATTAAAAACGAAGAGAGGAAGTCTCAGTACGGGGAGCTGGAGGACAAAATACCTCTTAGCTGTAGATATTTTCATTTAACATTAAATATTACTGAGATTAACTAGGTACGTGCAAATTTAGACTGAACTTTCCAGGGACTGCGGATCAGGAGAGCAGATGTCCTGTTCTGAGGTTATGTTTGCGTAGTTACACAGAAAAATGCACTGTTATCAACTGCATATTAATGAATTTAAGGAAGAAATCCAGATTTTAACATGCAAGTGTGTATTTTAAATCTGAGGAAATACATTGAGGGGAGAATAAAACAAAAATATCTCACTGAGACGCAAACATCATAAAGTGGTCTTAAAAGGTTTAAAATATTTCCGTGCTGAGTTTATTACCATTTATTACCGATTTAATGAGATTAAGAGACTTGATAAACTGTTAGATACAAGTTTAGGGAGAAAAAATAAAAAAATAATTAAATAAGTATTTGACCTTGCTCTAGCTGTTTGTTCACTATTCAAGAAATTTCTACAGGTCTCTGAAATTTGATCATGTAAGTTTGAAGTAAAATTAAAATGTAGCCCTTACGGGGTTGTAAATTAACGTACCGTAGCATTTTATTGACTATAAAAATCAAAATGATGCCTTAAAACAGCTCTTCTCTCCGAACCTTATAATACTACTGCTCCAATATAAATATTTAATCAATGCTTGGTTAACGCCTTTTAATTGACAAAAGGATTAAACACTTGAACGCATGCAGACAGAGGATCTGATGGTATACCTGTACTCGGCCCCCCAGCCTTTGACAAAGCTCATGCGAATGGTGCACATTCTGGTGAGCTGATAGACGGCCTCGAAGCCCTGATTGACCGACTGAGCCAAGAGCGCCGCAAACTCCTGGTTGTTGAAGATCTTCAGGTTGCAGCCTAAGAAGAGTAAAACCCGTGGCCAGTAACATTAATTCAGTGCTTGAATTTATAACCGGGCCTGGAATTGCCGTGTGTGATTAAGAGCGCGGTCACTTACCTGGGGGGATTTTGCAGACGGTTGCAGGGTGCCAGCCATACCGCTGGTTACAGTTGGGGCTTTGAACAAAGATGGCGCTGTCGCTTAGACACTCAGCAAACACTTCTCCTCCGATATAATACAGCCTGACTCCCCGGCCTGCTCACAACACCAAACAACATCTCGCTGTAAGCTTTACCACACCTCTAAACTGTTCTCTAAAAGTTTACTCACAACACGCGTTCACTGGGATTAATGGGATACTGGGAAAGTTTTTTCAGCTACTCGCTTCTAAATGTCTGATGCTGTTTAAGTTACATTGGGCCAAGACATACCAAGAAATAAACCCCACTAACTACGTACTTCAAGTCAATTCCAGTTCAAATACTAAAATCTCACCGTTTTGTCCAAAATTTTTTTTTTTTAAGTAGGTTCAAAAAATGTGATGCTCAAGCAATAAATTGTACACTGATCAAATGTAGCATGGAAACGGACCTCGTGATGAAACGGCACTAAAACTGAAAAACACCCAAAAAGGACCAAACTATCCCCAAGTACAGAAATGATTAAGGCACCCAATAAAAATGGACAACACGGGTCTACCTGTACCCGATTAAAAAATTTCATCCACCCGTCAAAAAAAAAAAAAAAAAAAAAAAAAAAAGGGCATCTAATCATATGCTTGATGTCTAAAGTTGTACTACAAGGCTAATGTTGCTAACAAGACAGGAAGGTTTATAGCTACCAGCACTGTGCATGTCTAAGCATGCATCTCAAAAGGCATTGACTGGCTCAGTAACACAGCATACAACAATCATGATTTCTATACGGACAAAACAGTTCCATTTTAGTTTGCATGTTAATCGATCACTTGCAGCGTACTAAGAATAAATCAATTTGAATACTGGTATTTCCAATCCGCCTGATACCATGCTTAAAGCCAAGTGTTCATCGTCTCACCAAGTAAGAGATGACACAGTTAGCAGTTTACACCTGCTCAGCTATGATCAGGAAATGAACATTAATGCAGGGTGTGACTGAAAATCTACATCTCCCTACTATAAGTGAGTGATTAATGGCTCCGCAGCTATAAACGCAAGAAGCCTGCACTCTGCACACCTATTAGTCCATTTGTTTACTTCTAAGTAGCTAACTTTAATGCGTGCATCCACCCATTGCTGGACCCATCACCCCTCCACCCAGTTTCTCCTGTTGATAATGTGCGCACCTATGTGCCTGCGAGTCATCTCCACGGTGGCGTTGCGGTTGACGTTGGACAGCAGGCCCAAGCAGAAACGCTCCGAGTTGGAAGGATCTGTGAATCCGTCCACAGTGAGGGAAGGCTGCGAGGCGTGGAAGGTCTCCCCAACCCGCTGGTTCAGCTCATAGTAGGCTATGGAGCACCAGAACGCAGGCTCGGAGTAGGTCACCGGTTGCAGGTCTGCAACACAAACACGCACGTATACACGTCACATCGTAAACTACACCAACGTCCATGTTTACGCGTGAATACGACACTAAGAAAGAGATAGACACAACAAGCGGCCCTTACCCATGCCATGGTTGACGGGCGAGAGTGTGCTCGGCGACAGTTCTGCAGGAGAGCCTGTGAGGAAAAAGGATGAAAACTTAAACAATATTCAATATCACAACTTATCCAATTTAGCTTTACTTCAAATAGAGCGTTAAAATAAGTTGATCATTTGTTCAGTCTTCCATATTGTGCAATTATAACTTTACATATTTTTTTTATTTGACAATTCATGTGTTTATATAGGATGTGCTTTGTGGTGGTGCTACCATGATGCTGTAACCTACAGGGATTTTTTTTAAAGAGTTTCTCAGATTTAGCTCAGCATCATAGGACATATATAAACATGTACGTTACAGCAAGATACCCGTTCCAGATCAGAGCACCAGCTGCACTATACACCGAGACATGACCTTGTAATTAAGAATACATGTAAACCTGCTCATGCATGTAATGTTCACGTCAAACACCAGGATCGTGGCGTGGCTGTTGGTGCCAGACAGGTTCACATTTGAGTGTTTTAAAAATACGAAACATGCCTTGGTGAGGAGAGAGGTCAGAGGAGAACGGGCAGACCGGTTCGAGCCGACGGGGAAGCTACGCAAGGGCTAGGCAAATTTTATTGAGTTTATGAAACGATTATGAAAACAAGACAGACAATCGAGATAAAAACTATTATTGCGCTGTATTACATTCCACAAGGTCCTCATTTTGACTCGTGTTCTAATCCAACGCACCCCCTTCCTTTACAGCGGTGCACTTTCACCGCTCCCTAAAAACCCAATCTCGCATGTCTGGTTTAGCTCAGGTGCAGGTGCAGGAGAAGGAGAAGAAAGCCTCATCTTCACTTCAATTCCAAACTAATCAATAATAAACCTCATACACTGTCACTGCAGACTTTTACACACAGGACAGAGCAGCAAATCCTCAGGAGAGTCATTTACCTGCGTGTTTCTAAAACACTGATGATGCTAAGCTATGCTGGACTGAGCGAGCATGCCTGGTCATTGCTTTAATTCAGTTTTAGAGATTTCACATCCGTTTTCTCTATTAAACACCGTATTTAACTACATTATTGTTTAAATAATAGCCTTTAAAATGTCAGACATGAATATTAATGTTTATGAAGTGCCCTTGTGGATGTCTAAAGCCAACAGGACATTAACTACTACTACCACTATTATTACTACTACCACCACCACCACCACCATTACTACTGCTACTACTACTACTACTAATAATAAAAACCTAATCTATATTATTATTATTTTCACTAAATGCATTATGTTTCCAAAGTCAATGAGCAATCTTGTTATAGAATCATAAATTATGATTTTTTTTTGCCATAATTAACCCAGCCCTGGGTTGCCTTACCACCAATAACCACTCAGTACAACAGGGATGCGCACGAAAGTATCTCCGAACGCAAAACATGTTCAACTTTGAGGTGGATGAGCCACAACAGCAGATTACATTAACTCCACTCCTGTCACCAACACTGGACAGCTGGACATTAGAAAAAAAGGGTAGGAGACATCTCTCCAGTGTTCAACTGGCCAGTTTTGGTGCGTCCGTGTCCACCGTTGCCTCAGATTTCTGTCAGGCAAGAACAGAAGTGAAACCCGAGGTCTTCTGCTGTTGTAGCCCATCCGCCTCGATGCTTACTGAGCCCGAGTGTACGGACCAATCCAACGTAAAATAAAGTGCAGAGCAAAACAATCTTATAAGTGCTTAACGCCTGCAGTTATTCCATGATTAAACACACTGAGAGAAATATTAAGATGCCCGTAATTTTTGGAGTCTGGTTATGTATGATGCAAGAAAAGAATGACCAAAACATTGGCTAATATCTCCATGACTTTTCGCTGAAAATTACATGCTTCTAGTAGATGACAATAACGTGGCTAAAACAGATTCACTCTCTCCCCAGTGAATCAGTTACTGTATTAATGCACTTAACTAGCCAACATGTTGGCTATACATACATTCTTTGCATTTTGATTGCTGATCAACTGAAATGAGATGCTTTTACTTGCCGGAAGAATAGCTAATGAATTGTCCACCCCGTGCAGGTGATCGTATTTGTCATACCGTTCCGGCCTTCGCTAAATTAATAAAGTGCTAAAATAATCATCACAGCATGAAGTATAATACAGGCTAACACACACACACACACACACACACACACACACACACATAGTGCTGGCCACTGTGGCAATGTACCTGTGTCCATACTTTGATTCATATGCTGGTCACTGGTCTCTCCATCCTCACTGATGTAGCCAGGTGGAGGAGTTTCTATGAAAACGCATGAGAGAAACACACTTAATACAACCAATACACAATGCATAAAGGCAATAAAGAAAGAACTGAAGCTGTAGTATTTAACACGACCATTATTGAAGGATCACACAAATTACACTCCTCACCTGGTATGTAGTTGTTGGGGGGTTCGATCCCGCCAGGAAAGTTGGTGTTTTCGGGTATGGAATGGGTGTAGTCATCCAGAGGAGGAAGGTCAGTCAAAATCTCTGTGTGTCTTGGCACTAGGACGGGTGGTAAGACTAAGGGACAGGATTAAAAAATAAATAAATTAAAAATAAAAAAAACACACAATTAAAGACACCCATGAAGCAATTTTATCGCAAGATCAACGTTATATATATATATATATATTTACAACCTGGCCTCAATAAACAGTTGTCAGCACTTTCAATACCACACTTCTAGACAGATTAAAGCACGCGCTTGGGCACCTGGGGTCTCCACTCGCTGGTAGTGGTAAGGGTTGACGCACACCTCGTCCTTCTTGAGGTTGAAGGCGAACTCGCACGTGTCGATGGCGCGCAGCTCGTGGTGGCTGTGCAGGTCGGGCCATCGCCACAGGCGGCAGTAGATGACGTGAGGCAGCCCCTTACGGTGAGACACCTGAAGGCGTCCATCCAGAGATCTAACCCAGGCACATAAACACAGGAAAGGACAGAGAGGAGGAGAGAAAGAGCAGAGGAAGACAGGGAACGTGCCAAATGGTCAGAGGAAGGAGAACATGGATGGAGAGAGGGAAGAGAGCTGGTTTAGACCTCAATTTGGCTTGCCATCAAGTACCACAAGCAGATCAGAAACCACGTCCTCATTTTATTTATAACGCTAATCTACTTTTACAGCTTCTCTAAGAGGATGCGAGTGTATGAATGAGGAAAAAAAACAAAACATTCAAGTGCACAATTTTAATTAACACTAGCTTAGCATTGTACACTAGATCTATTTAGACTACATTAAGCATCGTGAAAGGCCTGAGAAGTCAAAGTGAAATACACAGCCCCAGGAGAAGAGGAGGAAGCCTTCTGCGCCCTCTCTCTCCGGCGCGCGGCCCGGGTGAGTGCAGCACAGTGACAGAAGAGGATAGTCACCTGGTTTGGTCAGGGTAGCTGTATAGGCCTGAGGTATCCCACTGTTCTATCGTATTTGGAGTACTCAGTCCCCAAATTTCAGAGCAATTGCTGTGCACAAAAAAAGTAAAACAAACAAAAACAAACAAACAAAAAAAAAAAAAAAAAAAAAGAACACAAACACAAACAAAAAAAATGATAAACATGGGGCATGATTCATTCAAAAATACCAAGATGACATAGCATGGGAAAGATATGGGTGTCAATTCTTTTATTGGAGATGCTCTGCATCTGCATAAGGCAGTTCACCTCAAATAAAAGAAGCCACTCAAATGGTGAAACCACATACGACAGTGAAATGGAGAACAAAACAGGACAAATGTGTTGTTCTTATGGCGTTCATTCACTGTGTGAGGAATGAAACACTTCAGGGCATGTGGTTATAGGAAAATAATCAACTGCCCAACAGCACTTAATTTCAAATAACAGTCCCCAAGTGTTCTATTCCTCTTATACCACAGCAGTCTGCCAACTATTACGATTCTTAAATTCTTCATAAACGACAAGAGCCATTTAGTGTTATGTTTAATATTGCAAGAGCGCCTGTGAAACAACTTCATCCCCGTTATCTCCTCATAGCAGCGCCATCGCCAGACTCTTTTATAACGTCAATAAGACAAAATACAGGTCGTCACGTTACCTGCGGCGGAAAACCTTCCATGAAAGTTAAATAAACGTCTCCTTACAGAAAACTCCGCAGTCTGAAGGAATTTATTAGAACAAGCTCATTAATATAAACCAGTTACACAAATTACAGCGGGTACTGCGGCCAGCGCGGGACTCATGAACAACGAGAACCGATCAGAATCGGGAATTCGGCAGCGCTGTGGTATAAATGTAGTTGAGGAAACGGTAATAAGTCTGGTTTCATGATGAGTTAGATCAGATTGACATTTAAAACATGCAGAACAGGACAAAAATGAGTTGAAAACAGGAGGATCTAGTTCTATGAAATGCACCACATTCATTTCATACCAATATTATTAGACAGTAGATACACACAAGTTACTGGGAAACACTATAAACAGACTTGGAATGAAATTCTGAAATGATCAGGTTTGTGTTTAACTGATTCCACTTTATTCCAAGAGCGCAAACGTGTCGGGGGGAAATCATGTGCTGTAACCTCCTTGTATGAAGTGTAAAAAAATAATAATAAAAATGTATCTTTGTAAACCTTAGTCTGAACGATGAGGCCAAAAAATAAATAAATAAAAATAAAAAGCACAACGGAGACAGTATCGTGTCCCATTGTGATCATTTATAGTTTACTTTCTATAAAAATTAAAAAAAAAGACGTAAAGCAAAGACGTAAAAACCACAAGCATTTCTCTTCAATTGCTACACATCCAGTGCCGATTCGTCTCTGAGAATCTTTTTCCTGTCTCTCAGAATTGAGTTACACATCAGCTGGTGAAATTAGTTTATAAAACCGAAGGTCGCACTTGAACGGATCAGAGGAAACCCCTAGTACCAGGAGTACGGAGTAGAACATAACTTTATAACCTTATTATAAACTTTTTAATCCTGCACTAGACAAAAAGTAAGTAATTTTACTGTTCCCGGACTAAACCCCAGCACATGTTTAACCCACACTGACCAGAGAGCATTGCATCAGCAGCAAATAATGACATGGAAGCAAAAATGATTACCGCAAAAAAAAAAAGTGATTGAACGATCAAGATCAAGTACTTTGCTTTTCAAAGCATACCGTCCGGATTAAAAGCATAATCATTAGCCTGATTTGATCATTTCATGCTCACAATGTTTTACTGCTGCAGGAAAATGAAGGCAAACAGCAAAATTAAAAATAAAGCGGAGAAAAGAAGTGAAACTACCCATACACACACACCGAGTGCCATGTGCTGAATCAGGGAAACGGAGCCATCCTTCAATGCAGCAGGAGCAGAAAAGCCTTCCAACACACATTAATGTTCTATTTTCACGACCTTCCACGGATATGATTCCTGTAGCTAATGAAGGCAATGCCTACACATGATCCTAACTTTAACTAAAGCGATGAAATAAATATCGTTTTCAAATACAGCATCAAAGCCATACTGTACACCAGATCTGAAGACCTGCATCGTGTCAAACGCACGGCCATGGGAACGGTCAGTACTTATAGATCACACACTCTGTAGTCATTTATGAAATCACAGAGCAGTTCCAGATTCTCGTCACATTCACATTTTGAAAGCTGTTTGCAAGAGGAAGGTGTAAGAAGGGGGGAAAAAAACAACAAACATGCGGGAACTTCTCGTTCCATTAAAATGCATTGTTAAAGTGATTCGGAAGCAGAGGTGTGGAGCCTCCGACTCGCGAGGTCTTGAGCACGCTACATGTCATTATTAGGGTTTTATCACGTCTTATTCCTGATCACATTTTCATCTTGCGTACTTTACTCAAAAGCTGGTCCTACTATAAAGTCTTTAGAAACGTTACCCACAAAAGACAGACGGAGTCTAATTCTCGAAGTGAAAGCAGAGCTACTGTTACACCACAGGCATGGCGTCACTGCTTTTCAGAAGGGTTGACACTTTCTGACAGCGCCCCGGTGACCAGTAGGGCTGAGCGATAGGATGACGCAATCAGATATTATCCAACACGTAATCGATACTAATCCCCGACAGATGAGGGTATCGCTTTTTTGGTAATCAGAGAGGTGTCATTTTAAACAGCTTTTGTTTTAAAAAGCAGCCAACGGTGCCAAAACATAAAATACATTCTTTATCCTACAAGTTGGAAAACTAACAGCAACCTATTACTCTGAATTAGGAACGTAGTGAAGGGTGCAGATCACAAATGAACAGTTTAAATAAATAAACTGCAAAGTGAAAGCAGGGTTTCTGAACAACAGGATTCATTTTAACTTGAATAACAGAGAACAATTTTAGCCATGTACTTCCTGTCAGCTTGTTCTTCTCTGCTACTTCCTCCAATAGCGAGCGATCAAAGCAGCTCATGTGTGTGGCAAGATGACATGCACTGACTGGATTTCTAGGTTTTGTTATTTAAAAATAAATAAATAAATAAATAAATAAGTATATTCGAGACAATGATAGCTGTTCGGAAAAAAAAAATTGGAAACCAGGATAACCAAAAAGAAAGCGGTTACCGTGACAACCCTGCTGAAAACATATGACTTCTACACAGGAGGGCGTGGAGATGTAATCATTCTTCCCCCCGAATAATGCTATTGTTAGAAAGGCGTGCAGTTATCAGTATTCCCCCGGTGTCCACGTGACCGTCGACCCCACATGGCCTGGGGATTTCATCTGCTGGCATTCCAGAAGCTAAAACCACTCGAAACGTCTCTCTACACACTTATCAGAGCCAGGATAAAGCCGAGAAGCCATCTTATCAATAGCTGCTCTCCTGACAGGACCTCTTATCTGCACGACACTACTTGAGGAGACATTTTTGCAAGCATCCACACCAGGTCCTAACAAAGCCTGGTCTCAGGACCGATCAAGTGTCTGATCAAAATAGCGGGGAGGCACGATGCACAAGAGATCGGCACGTTCTCGGTCTATAATCTGCGCTTATGATGGCTGAAATTGAGCGACGCTGCAGATAAGTCTCCTACTCGGGTTGCGTCCTCTGAACGCACGCCAAGCGGTCGTCTTCGTAATCCTGTAAAAGGTAGGGCCAGACCTATCATTTCGGCGCATATAGAGGTCTTTGCGTTGATGTTAAATAACAATCCGGTTCAGGGAATGAACGCCAAAATGTAAAGCTGTGACCCTATGTGAGCAACAAATCCCTTATTCAATAAAGTATAACTATGCCAATGTTAAACTTCAGCAAAGCTAGAAGACACTCGCAACCCAAAAAAAAAAAAAATGTACTTGAGCAGAGCTAAAATGAAGTCATAATTCATAAGCAAATCTAGGCCATGTCTTGGATATTATTATTATTGTTATTATTATAATTGAGAGGTTTTTTTTATTTTTTTTTTATTTTTTTATAAACGCACTCACAAAGCACCCAACTTCAATGTGTTTAATCTTTCGGATTTCAGGAATCAAAACCTAATTTCGAAGACAATCTCCCCAACAGCTGACATCTCGAGACAAAAATCAATGTGTCGGTATTCTGCTTTTGGTCCCTGCAGCTCACCCCCCTTAGAGGAGTGATGCGATATCCTGTCTGCCCAGAAGATAATGTCATCTGCTCTGTGTAAATACTGACCTGTACTCCGTTCCTCCCTCCTTCACCAGTAATTGATGGAATTATGCGCCCATGCAGTCTGCTTCCTCAGCAGATTTATTGAAGGGGATGAAAACGGGGCCTTAATACCAGCACACAGAGGCAGCCAGACAGCAGAGTGATCGCGTTACAATCAATAGGCTTTAGAAATGCAACCCCATCACTCTGGCGAGGGAGCGCGCACGCGGAAGAAAAGCGCTCTCTTTGCATCCCTGCACTCGCTGGAGGCACGTCTGCAGATACACTATCTGTGCTGCTTCTCAAAGGACCTGCGCTGATAGTCGGGACTTCCAGAGACTCGGGCCGGAAGTCACGTTATCGCAGATAAGGCTTTGTTTTCCTTGAAATAGGGCAAACAAAAAAAAAGTAATAATAATAATAATAAAAGTTGAGATTGAGCGCAATCTTTTAGCGGTGTAGTAAGCGTTTGAATGACTAATGAAACACATGGCAAGCAGCTGCTGTTAAGAGATTTAAAGATTAATTGTCCATGCTTTCAAACCAATAAACAAGTCCTAATCAACATATCAAACCTACAGGGAAAAACAGTCACTGCCAATCCACCTCCACACTTCCTACTTACATCAGCCTGTAACAGCTGAATACATCTCCACAGCTCCTTAAATGCTTCTCAAGAAGTGCAAATCGAGAGGATTAATCATGCGTTTGTTATATAGAAGCGGTTAAAAATAACCATCGAGCACACGACAGACTCCATGAAACAAACCAATCAGATCGGCGTGCCAAGAACAAGAAGTCTTCTGACACGAAAAGAAAAAGAAAATCTCCGAGTGTTTTTGATGAGGTCACCGTTTTTAAGCGCGAGCTGAATTACAGAGACGAAAAATAAATTGGAATTTTTTTTTTATTTATTTATTTTTTTTAATCTACTTTTACAAAGGAGTTTGGATTTTCTTTTGAATGAAAAGTGACTAACGCGAGAAGTCTGTCTCAGTATTAAAATCAAAAGCCACAGAGACAATGATGCCTTCAGCCATTCCCACCAATCTTCAAGGTTAGAGGACTGATTAGAACAGAAAACATGCACCGGCAGCAAATTTTCCCACCCTGTGAAAGCTTCCTACACAGACTCTCAAGGAAAGCCAGAGAGGCTGGGAACGCCAAATGACGAGCTCAAAGCGCCCCGAAGATCCGACACAGGCTGCTTAAGGCGATTATTATAAACAACTGCATGGAATTTAACCCGTAGGACTAAAACATGCATATTTAATATTAAATGTTGCTCATGCAGCTATGCCCTTTGACATCAGCTTGAAGTAGCTTCTAAGTTGTCATTTCTGCCAAATATGGTTTTGTATTCAGCGTGAAAAAGATGGAAATACCATTAAGGGGTCATTAAAAGGGAATACAAATTTCTATACAGTTTAGCTGTTGGTTTACTGGATTGCAATCTTTTAGTTGAGTATTTCACAATCATAAGTATGTCATCATACACCACACGACCGAAAAAAAAAAAAAAAAGCAGTGATAAAAACTGAGAAGTAGCACTGTTTTCGTGAAACGCAAGGTTTCAATTTGTTGAGTCTAAGAAGCTGGAA
The DNA here is from genome assembly GCA_030068235.1 of Notoglanidium macrostoma. Taxonomy (NCBI): domain Eukaryota; kingdom Metazoa; phylum Chordata; class Actinopteri; order Siluriformes; family Auchenoglanididae; genus Notoglanidium; species Notoglanidium macrostoma. The sequence continues at coordinate 16,122,446 of JAQQZR010000009.1, forward strand.
GCCACTGTTTTCTCACATTACTGATAGAAGTCGCTGATGGTTTATCCATCACTGTGAAAGTGAGAAGGTTAAAGCTGGACTCGATGACTAGGCAAATGAGATGGAATGGAAGTTGGACGTTTGCTTTAAAAAAAAGAAAAGAAAATGAGAGAGAGAGAGAGAGAGAGAGAGAGAGAGAGAGAGAGAGAGAGAAATCCAACTGAGAATTGAACTGGAGCCGACATGATGCGATGGGACAGAAATAATGCAAAGAAAGAAAATAAAGCTATCCTAATTCTAGGAAAGGTGCACCCTCAGCGCTTGTGCTGAACGCATTTCCTGTTCAAACTGTGCAATTTTCCTTTCCGAAATCATCTTGACCGCTATGAGCGAACACAAAACTGCATGATAAGCTGAGAGGAAGCAAGGCTTTGGCATGAGCTGATGTACAGGCGTGTTCTCTTTTGCAATGGCGTACCTGGGGATGGTCACACACTTGGTGTTGCAGTTCTGCGTGGTGATGGCTTTCTCCAGCTCGTCCAGCTGGCCCGTCTTCTTCAGCTTCTTCACCAGGCTCTTCACTGCCTTCTCGCACCATTTCTCTTCCTGGCCGTTCTGCTCTCCGCCGCCTGCTCCGCCCGAGCCGCTCGCAGACTTCTTCCAGCCCAGCAGGCGCTTCACCACTGGCGGCGTGAACGGCAAGATGGACGACATCTTTTGGAGGTGATCGGGTTCGTGAAACGCAGGACGAGGTTCCGGGGGGGGGTGGGGAATAAAACCAGGATGAGGCAAACCCGCTCCCCCAAGAAGGCTTTGGGAAAGAAGGCCACCAGCCCAAAGTGGCCTAGAGGTCCTGAGGGAATGTTAGTTGGGGTGTTGGGGCGGGAGATGCGTTTAGGAGTTGGAACAGGGAAGAGAGGGGAGGGGGGGGGGGGTTGAGGAATTACCTGAGTGAAGAAAAACAGAAATCAAAAAAGACTGATGACAGACCAGGGAATAACACAGGCTCAAAGGGATTAGCCAGGAACCTACATACTGTTTTCACAGCACAACCCATGAAGAGAAAAAAAAGAAAAGAAAAAGAGAGTCATTGGTACAGTTTCACATGGAAAAAGCAATTTAAGTCAAATTACTCCTATTTATCCACAAATTAGTGTGGATTAGAACAATAATAACATCCCTAAAGCATAATATGAAAATACCGGAAATAATTGGAGACAGTTATACATTTTGCAAATGATTAAAACCCGCTCATGAACAAGGAATAAATGGCAGCTTTATTTCACCCGGGGTTTATTTACGTAGGAGATGAAGCGACGTGATTATTCCTGGGGTAAATTATTTCTGATCGTATTCCTGTCTGAACTGGTCACGTTCGCAAGCTTACGCCGCGTCCTACGTGCAAAAGCTCTTCCAGGTGAGACTCGGCCTCTGTGAGCTGCCATTTAGAGATAACGCAAAAAAACAAAAGGGCCAGTGACTGAAAGCGTGCAAGGCTTTCCTGTACTCTTTAAAGCAGGAGGAAGAGACCTGTGTTCGACAGAAGAGCTGAGATTTCCTTGTTCCACACTAGTGACACCGATGCCCCTCTGAAAACACCCACATACTCATGGGGAAGTGGAAGTTTTCCACACAGGCCTGGTTTTACTTCCCCCCCCCCCCCCAAAAATAAAATTAATACTAATATTTCACCCACCATCTAGGGCTGGGTTAACGTGTACCCAGCTGAATAAGAGCATGGTGAGCAAATAAATAAATAAATAAATAAAATGAAAGGAGGGGGTGTAGACAAAAATAGCAAAGCGCTAGAATTCAAACTAGCTCATCTGACAGAGAGGGACGACCTGAGGGAAGGAGATGAGGAGTTTGAGCTCATCTATAGTGTGTAGGATTTTGAAATCTAGTCATCTAGCAAGCCTATAAGCAAGTTTATCTCAACGTTTGCTGGATATCTACAAAAAACATCTAATCAATGGACAAATTCCAGTGCAGCAGACTCATGGCGCTGGCTGAGCTTGTAACTACAACCACGGCAGTCATGCAGAAAGTACCATTACACCAAGGATGAAGATATAACCCAGGCACACATTCAGGATTTCACTCGATCAGACGACTAAACAACCCGATTAGCTGCTTCAAGTCAGGTGTAATTAGCAAGCATGAACAATAATGTAACAAAAACAGGCCCGATGCTGAAGCGGCGTTAGCCACCGAGCCTGGTATTATTGTTATTTTCCGTCCTCAGCAATCAGATTCTTGAGATTTCTTACCTCAAGCAGATGTTTAATCAGTAGGAATGGATGTGTCCAACAGCTGCATGAAACACTGCCGGTTTTCTGGAGCAAATCGATCCCGCAAACGCTGAGGAGGAGGAGGAGGAGGAGGAGGAGGATGCTACGGCAGCTACAATCAAACAAACCCGGAGCATGAATGCAGCTACAACCGGACGTGATTAAACACAGCGCACTGCTACGGTTTGGAGCTTTTATTTATAATAATACATTTACAAAGACAACACAGCCAGCAGTGCTAAGCAGTGAGAGAGCGGTTTGCTCGGTAATGATTTAGCTAAACAGCTCGGCGTCCTCCTCTAAGCCCTGGCCATTATGAACACCGAAAACCGCTAGCAGGGCTTTGCTACTTTGTTTGACAGAAAAATAAACAGGTTAGAGACGTGTTTGCAGCCAGATTATCGTTCTGGATATTGTGTTGTTATTGTTTTTTTTTTTGTTTGTTTGTTTTTTCCTTTAACTCACCTTAACAACGACTCGTATGCGAATTTAAAAGTCAACAAGCAGGAAAAAAAATTCTTATGTATGTATTAAAAAAATCCCCGACTTTAGACTATATTTTCCTTCCCCCTGTAGCCAAATTGCAGCAGCAGACGACGGCCTCTCATACAACCAACCTAACCTTATTGCGCGCAACGCGATACTTTCCCGCCCACTAACCCGCCCTCGGATTCTCATTGGTTGAGACACAAACCTATGCCGGCCACCGTCGCACAGAATCTCTTATGCGATTGGCTCAAATGTAATGTCAATCCTGCATAACGTCGCGTATGCAAAGTGTTCGTGATTCCTATTGGGTAATCAGATGCACCTCGTCGTTTGTGATGTTTAGATTGGAGTAGGAAGCTTGTGATTGGTCAAGGTGGATGTCCATCTACTGACTTAGTAATAGAACTAAACGGAACAGGGGTGGGGAAAGTGTAAGTGGGTTAGAGCCATCAAAAACGGAGAGCGTATTCCTCCGCCATTCAACAAAGGAGAATAAATAGGGCTTAGATTTATTTTTGTTTTTATGAAGCAACTTCTGTACCAGGGGTGTCCTTTTTTCCATTCCAACAGTCTACATTCAGTGTGTTACTATCCATAGAAACCAGATTTTTTAGTTGTTAAGTGCTGCCTAACTGTACATTTGTACCAATGGCACTGAAGCCAAATGCTTCTACAGTTAATAATATCGGTTATCGAAAGACTTCACTTATTATTATAAATGTTATACAAATTAATTTACATACAATAAAACTGTCTATTTCAATCTTTCGGCTCACAACAATACTACAGTCCCCCTGATTGTTATGATGTGGGGTTGCCAGATTGCATTGGTGGCGTCACAATCCTTCACATTTGAGACTTTTTGTAATTCATAATAATTCCTTATCAAATTATACATCCATCCATTATCTATACCTCTTATCCATTAAGGCTCACAAGGAAGCTGGAGCCAATCCTTGCTGAATTCAAGCAAGAGGCATGGGTACTCCCTGGGCAGGTCACCTGTAGGGCTAACAGGGAGACAAACAGCCATTCACACTCAGATTCACACCTATGGACAATTTAGAGTAGCCAAATGAACTAACCTGCATGTCAATGGGCTGTGGGAGAAACTGGAGCACCCGGAGGAAACCCGGAGAGAACATGGAAACACCACACAGAAAGGCTCCAGTTGGTTGGCGGGGTCAAACCAAGATCCTTCTTTCTGTGAGGTGACAGTGTTAACCACTGCATCACTGTGCCACCCTGTTTAAATACATGCATCTAACTATATATGTATATGTATTATATAAAGATCCTTATGTTTCTAAACGTTACACAACATCACTGCTGATTTCTCCAATCTGATTGGTCAGAAGTCATTGATTAATGTTATGTAACAGCATTTCTGACAATAGTTCTAGCTGTAATTTAAATGATAGGTTTATATGAATGCTTATGTTCTAGTATGTTCTTGTTTTTATTGTAACAGCTAAGTGTACACTTTACGTAATCTAAGGATAATAGACCGATGCAAACATTGTAATTTAACACAGACAGATGGGTATATTTTATTTATTTTGTGCTTTAGATTTCTGTTAGGGGATGTCCCAGGAGTCAGTAGCTTTCTATCAGTCAGAAGTAACAATTTCTACTAAGGGAAGTCTTAACAATGGATAGCTTTGCACTTTCCAGTTTCTCAGTAACAGGACAAGTTGTATTTTTCTGTCCTATTAACTTCAATAGAGAAAAATACATCCCTGTATGAATATGCTGAACATGGCAACCTTGTTACTGGTTGTCAGGAGCAGTTCAGCACACAAATTGCCTGGAGACTTCCACAACATACTTTCTCTTCTTCTTTTTTTAAATTCCCTTTTTCGCATTATCATGGATTCATTCATTTGTACAAAGTGTAATATGACGTTCAGAATCATGCATTTTCTGGTGAAACATAAGGAGAAGTTTTGTATTGGGGCGGTTTCTCAATCAGAGGTACAACTCTGTTAAATCTAGAAACTTTATGTCTACTGGATTATACTTTATGATATATTAGTTTATATTTATATATCATAGTTTCTGTCTATGTTGGATATTTTGCATTGAGTTCACTTTCATAAAAAGGAAAGGCAAAGACTTATACCAACAAATGTCAGCATTTAGATGTTTAATAATATACTACAACAGACACAATATTAGATATGTAACAATTTGATTCCATGTAAAAATGACTAGAAAATCTTGTATACAGAGTCAGAAGATAAGAGAAATGATCAGGAGGCATCAGCAGCAGACTCAGACTCAGACTCAGTCAGTTAAGATCGTGCAGACATCTCAACATGAGCCTGAGCCAAAACCATACAGCAAACCAGTGAGAATTACGCATAATCGATCCCACAAATCTTTCACAACCTCTCATTTTTAATTGTGTTCTTATGTTTCAATGTAATGTCGGCTTAGTTAGTACAGATATGTGTAAATGACAGTGCATATTTGAACAGACAGATCATTCAGACAGATCAGAAGATCATCACACTCAAGACCGGGCTGAAGTTCACAAGTGCAAAGCAGTGCTATCTGATGGGCACAAACAACTGGACATGCAAAGACAAGGTATTACAGTTCTCCTTGCTCTTAAATATCTTTTAAAAGGGAAGAGAGAAAAGAAAAATTGTGCAGAGTGCTACTAAAAATCAGTCCTGGCAAAGGGCAAAGTGTGTGTTTATTCTTAATAATAATCCCTACATCTTTAAAGCACCATAAAAGCATGTTTATTGGGTGTAGCAGGGGAAGTGCCAACAGAAAGCTGACTTTTATTTCAAAGCACCAACATTTATTTCTGCATTGATTACAGAGATTGATTACAAGCTGCAAGAGTTGGCTGCTCAAAATGGGAAAGTGGCTGAACTCGAGAGAATGCTGTTAGAGCTGAAAGAACAAGAGCAGAGAAACTCTGCTTTATTAGAGACTCTCATGGATCATCTACAGCAGAATGGGTTAGTTCACTAGATCAGGCTTTGAATCATGATTTAAAAGTGCTGCCGCTCTCTTCCCAGAATCCTTTGCACCATGTAGCAAGTCACCATTTTCAAAGCCATTGATATTCCAAAAACAATCTGCAACAATCTGTGCTATAGATCTTGAAACTGTAATGTGAAATTGAAGTTATTTTTTCAAAGTATCTATATTTTAAATTCTTTCAACCAATCCATTCCATTTTGTATGGTCTTTCTGTAAGTAATGGACCCGAACGGGCCACGGCTGTCTCACGGGTGGCCGCGGAAGAATGAGAAGATAAGGTATATTTTGTTCAAAACTTCACGTGAATGAAGAAAAAGTTCAAGCTGGATGTAGAAGGGATCAATAACTGAATTTACGGAGGTTATGCTGCACAGAGATCTTGCAGAGTAGCGGTCACGTGATTGTAAAACAAAAAAAATGAATTGGATTCTCGGAAGGATGAGCCAGCCCCTTGTAAGAAGCAGTTCGTAACATTTAGAGCCAACTACTGCCTAGAAGGTGAACTACAATTGCAGAAATTCTTTAATAAGCTGCTTTCTCCTTCTCCTCAGTCTGATCCCACACCCTTTGTTTAAGCTATGTATGACTTGTGGGTTCCTTTATAGGGAACAGTGGCAGAGGTGAATAGAAATTCGTTACAAATCATTGCAAATTGTTCAGGATGCATATGTGCTTTAGGTGTTTCCAGAACATTTATGTTGCAATTATGATTTTTTTTCTATATTACATAGCTAAAACAGTGACATCAATAACAATCCCACATATTATCTCATAGGCAGAACATTCATCAGAGCAATAACTCAAACCAGTACATAACTAATACTGAGGAGAGAGTAATAAAAAATTACATACCAGTTAATGGCTGTGGAGTACTTTCGACAGATATCAGGTAATTGAGTATTCCTCATGAATTCATCATTGAGCCACACTGATGTGACTCACATTATTGTGGAACTGTGTCATGAAGCAACCTGCAACTAACGTATCCATCCACATAATGTAATAATCCATTCCACAGTACCCTTCGCATCTCTTATCTCCAAAGTGGAGGAAAGGATCCTCAAATCCTGGCTCATCTGCAGCGTTTGTTAGACGCGGCCATCAAATTAGAAACGCAGGCTTCGAAAATGCCTCTGCCCAAGACCAAGCGTAAGAGCACATTCGAATGCATACTTATAATTTTGCTATTTTTCTACCATGTCACTTAAGATAAGGTGTTTTGTGCTGTTATGCAGGACAAAGGGACAATAGAAACCATTTGAGCAGAGAACTTGTGTCCACAGAGCTAGAAAACCAGCGCTTAGAAGAGGAAATCATGAAACTGGAGTCAAGAAAGAGAACATCCGAAACAACTCCAAACTGTAATACTCGACTTAGAAGCAGACAATTTGACAAAAAATACTACATCACCATAATTGAAGACAGTCTTACACAATATCTATCACGATATCTAAATTTGCTAAGAATCTGTGAATTAAGATGCAATATCCAATGCAAGTTTGTACTTGTTATAAAAATTCTTAGAGTACCTGATATCTCAGAAAATTTATTGTGGTATAATTTATCACCTAATCGATATTATATTATCATATTGCCCTGATTCTTTAAAATAATGTTCAAAAATTCAAAATATATAGCAAATACTTATAGTTTCAATGTTGTTCTGTTTAGTTCGACCTGCTGAGCAGGAAATGAGAGCTGCAAAGATGGACATTGACCTGTTAAAACATGAGATTGAAATTAATCATTTGAGAAAGCAAATTCTGAGCAGAAAAATGACACCTTCCGTAGTGACCGTTCCCCCTCTGGTAAAGTTAATTATAATAAATAAACGTACAACTTATCCATATACAACATTTAATTGCATGAAGTTTCACTCTTATTACTGTCATATTTTCCTGTCATGTGAAAAAAAAAGTTTGTCTCCATCTTCATAGGAAGAACCCAGATCATCACCTTTAACCAAACACCTCATGGAAGAATCAGACGGCTTGTATCCCAGTCCCTATGATCCAATGTTAGTCTACTGTCAATCAAACATTAGCATATCTTAGTACTGGAGCATTGAAAGGAATGTTTTTCAATTTTGGCTTTTCTGTGTCCCTGTTTCAGGACAGGTTTTGTGGTGTTTTATGATTTCCTCTTGGGCTTGTGCCCATCATACAGAGTTTGTCGGCTGATGGTGGGGATATACAGTGGAGATGTATGTTTGGGAAGCCCCTCCATATTACCCCCAGTTTACTGTGAGCCTGGCAGCTCTCCTCAGCACAGTGTAGAACAAATGGCAATCCTCGCCAGCAAGCAAGCAGTACCAGAGTAAGTACATGGTTCATTTCTTGTATTCGGTGTTTTTTGAACTCAAAAACTTAACTCAGGGTTGCCAAACATACAGTCCACAGGCTAGGGTCAGTCTTATAAAGGTTTTAATCTGGCCCACCAGATGAATTTAGAGACTTTGTTCAAACTTAAAGAAGGCTCCCGGGTTTAATCCCCAGGTAGACTGGGGGCCTTCTTTAAATTTGAATAATGACTGAAATTCATCTGGTGGTCCAGATTAAAACCTTTATAAGACTGGTTAGGGCCAGTACAGGGACTGCATGTACTCCCTGTGCCTAGGTGTCTCTGGATGATCCAGTTTCCTCCCACAGTCCAAAGACATGGGGATTTGGTCAACTCACTATTCTAAATTGGCCATTGTTCGTCTCTGTGTTGGCCCCGCAATATATTGGCGACCTGTCCAGCGTATACCCTGCCTCTCGCCCTAAGTCAGCTGTGATTGCTTCCAGTTTCCCTCAAGATCCACAATAGATAAGTGGCATAGAAAATGGATGGATGGATGGATGGATGGATGTTCAAACTTAAAATTGTCTTGTGGACAATAATTGAATTGAAAGATTCCACTAGTGGCAAAATAGAGCAATACACTCCAGTCCATAAACTTAGCTAATGACAAATAACTCATTAGCAAGCTAATATTTTGATTATATAAGCCCAACGTATTTATCAAAAGTCTATTGCATTTCCAGGTTGTATCACTACAAATTGTGGAAAGGTTCAAGGGGGTGAACACTTATGTATGGTAAACCATATGGTTTTTTTTGTTGTTGTATTTTGCTTCCACATTTGCTGATATTTACTGGAATCCATTCTGCCATCTACCTGTGCAATGTTTCCTGTGTCACTGGCTGCGACATAACCCCAAAGCATAATAGATCCACCCCCATGCTTAACAGTTGTCTAGGTTAGCTTTTCATCAAATGCTGCTCTTTTCTTCTCTTAACATACCTTTGGTAATTGTGGGTAAAGAGTTGCATTTTAATTCATCAGACAACAGCACTTTTTGATGTGATCTCATGTAAGGTATTCTTTTGATGACTCCTCCATGCATATTATGTTCATGAAAGCAATGCTGTACAGTAGAACGGTGCACCACCACCTCTAACTCCTTGGAGATCTTTAGCATTAATGGGAGATTTGATATGCCTTTATGGACAAGTTTGAAAAGGCAGAGAATTTATTATGCTTTTGATTTTTTTTTTCCCTAATGACAATTCTTGACCTGCCTAAAAAAAAAAGTCCCAGTATGTAAACATTGCTTTACAGTTAACATGAGAAGACATTACAAGGAATGACCCACATACAGTATGAAGTGTGTGATAAAAGTCTTGACAATCAAGTCAACGGTACAGTTAAGCTTGTCTTTCCTTGACTAGGGTCCAGCCTGCTACATCAATCTCTCTAGTGATGCAGGTACAGGCATCAGGAGGTTATGATATCTACGGACATGAAGTGACACACTTAGCACCACGAGGCTGGCTGAAGTTTCATATCTTCGACCATCACAATCGTGTGATTAGTGGGAGATGGAAAGTACCAGTTCGTCTGCTTCCAGCCAAACCCTCATTGACGACGGCAGAAGTCAATGCTGTTCCACAGGTTTATTCAACCACAAATACCCTCCTTATTTAGTTATTAGCCCAAATATCTATAATGCACTTGTGCTAATAATCACCTTTTATATCATTCTTGGCAAATGGACCATGATATGTTGGAGGAATAACATAATTTCAACCTAAAGATATGGGCGTAAGGGCAATTACCATTAAATATTAATGCTTCCCTGTACAGAAAAATAAAAATAAGTATGTCTACTTGAAATTCACTTATAAAAGAAGTTGCAAAAGTTGTAGTTGAATGAATTTGGGCCATGTAGTTTCATGTACTATAGGTTATAGTATATTTTAAATGCTTATTGATAGAATATAACAACTGTCTTTCTATTATAAGTTAAGCATTTATCATAAATTAGTTCTCAAATCCTTTTATTATGTTCACATTTTTGTATTTCTTAGACATAATTCAACTGAAACATTTTTTTTAAAGACCTTTTTCATGGTTGTATTTATTTTGACTGCAGTTGGACAATGCAGAACTATACCTGAGAATTGTTAACACAAGAGATGCTGAGATTCAGAGCTCTGTTCCAATCAGCATCAACAATGCTGGGATCTACCAATACCCCCCGGTGGTATGTGTCTCACCCCTCAATGATCTATTGTATAGTTTCTGAGAAATATGTACAATATTTCTTTAGTTTGGCTAAGTTGACACCAAAGAACTTTTTAACATAAACTGATGTGTATGGGGCATCACAGTAGTACAGTAGGTGGTGTACAGATCCAGGTTGAGTCCTGAGTACAGGTTAAAGTTAATGTGGATTTTCACTGTTGGTGCTCTACAGTAGACTGGTGTTTCATCCAGGTTGTATTCCCACTTCATGGCCAGTGTTCCAGCGATAGGCTCTGGATTCAGTTCAATCCTGGCAAGGATAAAGAATTTCATTTAGATGACGTGAATGAATGAATGAATGAATGAATGAATGTCATGTATGATTACAGCCATGTTTTAAAAAACACTTTAATCGCATTGTATCCCTTTGCATTGTTCGTTTTTGAAAATGTCCTGCAGGGGGCAGACTTGTCCCACTGTTGTAGCCCAATAATCAACCTCTCCATCAGATTTCCAAAAATGCATGAGCAATGCTTGTAAAATTTTACAAATCCATCTACTGGGCTAGCCCATTGTTAGCCAAAGAATTCATACTGGATCTCATTATGTCCTTTACAAACAATTATCATGAGTGAAAATATTATTGGTAAAAACAGAGCACATCCAGACAACAGTTTCTACGGTACTCTAAACCTCTAAAACTGAACAAATGGTTTGCTCTAAATTCATAGTGTACCTCTAATTATGTGCTTCCTTCTTTTAGAAAATTCATGAACACCCTTTGGGCATGCAGGAGTCTTGTGAAGCCATCCAGTCTCCAGCTGTTCAGAGTGCTCGGGTCCATGCATCAGCCTTCAGTCAGCACTCTTTAAACACTGCTTCATAACCTGAAGTGACTTAAAATGAACTTTTGTCTGCTAAAAAGCAGAAGGAGACATCTGACCACTCACCATTCTAATAAAAGTGTAACACGATGTGTATAATTGATTTAATAAATAGGGCTAAGCTTATTGTGTATTATGAAATATGGTTGGGATGGTGTAGAATAGTGAAAATCAAGCAAGTGCAACTCTGTTATTGTAATATTCACCAAAATATCTCTTTAAGAAATTAAAAATATGTATATCTTTATCTATTTACTGACTTATCTGCTCCCTCTGATCGACCAGGAGAGACACAAGCACTTACGCTTCATAAGTGACCAAAAATTGATTTTTCTCAGCCGATAAATAACACACTTACATTTCACCTACAAGTCTGATAAATGCAGCACTTTCACAACATATGCAACTTCATTATAATGCATAATGCAAATATGAAAATCATTATAATGAATGGCGTTTGTGTTACATCCTATTTTATTTCCCTCTGGGGAATAAGTGAATATAGTATATCTGTCTGTTTGTGGAATCAAATAAAATATCTGTCTGAGGATTCAGTGAATATCTATCTATCGATCTATCTATGCAGTGATAGCACTGTACTTATAGTTTACAGATAGTGGATGTAGTAAAAATTATTGTAGTACACCAAGTGTTGTGTCCACCATTTCTGTTCAATCCGTGGAACAATGTAGATCCTGGCTGGATTTATCGCACTCCTCAGACACCGAAAAATACTTTATTTTGTCAATTCACAAAAACGAAAGATGAATGAAATACTGTTGTAAACGAACCCAAAATAAATACTCAACAAAACTTATTTAGAAAGAATCTATCTATCTATCTATCTATCTATCTATCTATCTATCTATCTATCGGGTGTTTGCATAATCACGGTCGATACCAATATTCCGCTTGTTTGTTGTATTGACCCCCCCAATAATTGCTTGACTTGGTTGCTTCCAGCCTAATGAGTCCATAAAAGCGTGTTCTCATTAAGGACAGTGAGTTTGACCCACACGGCGCGGGGATGGCCTTGCTGCACTTCTCCACAGTGTTAACTGTTTTTAGTATAGTTTTATTAGCAGGTAACGTTTTTCCATATCATCTTTTTAATCCATAAGAAAAGTTCCAATGTTTTGTAAATATGTAGCAAACCTACCAAAACAACTTTGGGAAGCAGCCGCTCACTCCATGTTGAATTTGTTTGAAAAGTCTTACCACTTTACTGAATTGAATATTTTATTACAAGTAGCCTGAAAGCGTTTAATGAACAGTACCGCCAGTTGACTTTTTTTAATTAACCGGTATCATGTTATGTTAATTTTTTAATTGGTACACACCGCTCATTAAGCTCTAAAAGGTGCGCGTGAAAATGCACTTTAGCATCGAAAAGGTTCACAGGTGGTCCAAGGCCTGTCCCTACTATCACTGATTGGTTTTTTTATATTGTGAAAGCTACATTCTGGTTTTGATAGGTGGATTTTTCACTTTTCAGGTGAGGCTAGAAAATGTGGCAACAATCACTGGCAGTGTGATGATGGTGCCTGTATTCTCCGCTCATGGAGATGTGATGGAGCAGGTGACTGCCTGGACGGATCTGATGAGATGGCCTGCTGTATGTGCTCTTTATTGCTGGAACAATATCAAATCTTCGTTTGCAATTTGTCACTTTGAGAAATTCAGCTTAGTCTGAACAGCTATCAGCTCCCAATACACAGACCAAGCTGGGCAAACTGGTGGACCATTTTAAACCATTTGGTAAAGAGGAAATGGTTTCTGTACTACTGCTACTAATTCTGATTAAATACAGCTAAGCAATTTTTTAAGACTGTAAGAGTTCAAATTTTTTAAAACATTTATTTATCTCTTTGGATAAGTAAGCAAGCCTGATGAATAACTTCCCAACTGGCACTGATTGTGTTGAACTTGTAGCTGGGCAGACCAAGCTGGAGTTTTTGGGGTAACCCTGCCATGTAGTTGTATAATAATTGTAAATATTGCTGACTGCAGCAATTTATCAGCCTATTCTTATCCTGTCCATCAGTGGAAAGAGATTACTGTATGACCAGATATTCTGTTGTGATCTTCAATATTTCCTTCATGTATAGCTGGGCTACTTTTTTTTTTAATTTATTTATTTTATTTTTTTTTATTATTATTATTATTTTTTTGGTCTATCTGATTTGTGCAATTAAATTCTGTAGATGTAAAAGCTCTTGCTCCAAAAATGCAGCAGACTAAATTATCCAAAATAGTGAGTTGCAAATTATTCATATGCCTAGACCAAAGCACTTTGTTTATTTAATTTTTTTAATGAATTAAGATAATTTGTTAAATTTCATATGGTCCCATTATACAAGTGGGCTACTAAATGCCTCCCCTACTTATGTGGGTGTATGTCAAAATCCCTAGTTAGTTCAGCTGTAAAGTCATATTAAATATTTTACAGCCTGTCCGCCAAGGGACTTTGAGTGTTTCGATGGCACGTTGTGTGTGGTGGGGTCAGCGGTGTGTGATGGCCAAGCCCAGTGTCCAGATGGGTCAGATGAACTAAACTGCAGCCAATATGTGGGCTGTCTCTCGGGTGACTGGACATGCAAGAACCGCATTTGCATCCCACTGAGCCTCCGGTGCAATAGTTTTGATGACTGTGGAGACAACTCTGATGAAGAAGGCTGTGGTGAGCTGAAATGTTTCAGCATTTTTATATGAACTATTTTTTTTTTTATTTATATTTGCATGCCTTCTAGCTAATACTAAAATCAGTGTACAAACGTGTCAGGACATTGTGGAGATCTGAATGTGCGCTGTCCAAACGGAACCTGTCTGACCCTGCGAGAGAGGTGTGATGGAGTTGTCCAGTGTTCTGATGGAAGAGATGAGCCCGTTACATGTGGTATGGCTGCCTTATTCATTTCATTTTCCTCCATCCTCAATTGTGCTCTTAAAATATGCAGTAGATCAGGAAAAAGTATTTCCCTTGTTCAGGTGTATTCCAATTCCTTTTTAAGACAAGTCTAGAAAAGCTGCCAGCATGACACAATGGTGACAAGTTACCGTTTAATGCTTAACCTTTAATGATTACTCATGCCTATAAAGGCATACATGGACTCATACTTGGACTAAATGTTATTTCACTAGTGTTGCAGACTATACCAACCAAGCTTCAAATTCAGAGGTCTTAGCTTGGTAAACACCTTTTTCTGCCCAATCATCTTTAAACTTTCTTCTTTAAACACCTTTCAGGTAAAATGTGTAGAGAGAAAAATGGTGGCTGTAGCCACACGTGCACTGATCACCTTTGGGGAGCAATGTGCTCCTGTCCCACTGGGCTGAAGCTTTCAGCAAATGGTGCAAAGTGTGAAGGTGGGTTATTTTCTATTCATCTTTACCGGGCATCTGTGAAAGTGTGGTCATTAGCAAAGTTGTAGTGTTTTGATGCATTTGTGCTATGGATGTTTCTCCTGTTCTGTAGATATTGATGAATGTGCACAGCTCTATGGACCTTGCATGCACACATGCATTAATACAAAAGGATCCTTTCGGTGCCAGTGTCGCCCAGGTTTCCAACTACAAGGTGGAAGCGTGTGCCGAGCACAAGGTACTGTCAAGCTGACAGATATTCAGCATTCAACGATAATCTGCTGATCATCACATGTTGGTTTTCTCTTTTTCTTTGTAAGGAAATGATGCACAACTTCTCACCACCAAGAAGGGACTTCTTGGATTGATCACTGTAAAGGGTAGAGCATTCAAGACTCTTAGCATGCTTAACAGTAACCCAGTAGCGCTGACCTTTGACCTTGCACGGAATCTTGTGTTTTGGGCTGATGGGAATGGAAACATCTATAAAATGCAAGCGCAAAAGAGCGGAGTCATTTATTCAGGTTAGTTGGACGCAGTCTCTGCTGTCAGGAATCTGTCTTGATAGTTTTGCTATGGAAATGTTTACTTTGTTTGAATAGTCATTTGTTTTTTAATATAAATACAATATTCAAGAAAATTGCACTGCATTTCTGAGTTTTAATTCATATTAATCACAAGTTGTGCCTACCATCAGTATTTAAGCTTCACGTTTAAATGATTTTGTACTGTACAAGTAGTTTTTCCACCTTCCGCATCTCGAACAGCAATTTTTCACTGAGATTTGAAATGTAAGCATAAGACTTCAATTTGATTTCGAATATGGCTATAAGGGATAAACTCTTTGTAAACACTAACTTTGTAAAGTGATTTACCTTTCTCATTTTATGCTGCCGGCTGGCTGTGTGGTTAGTCTTGATGGATAAGTTGCTGGGTCTGTGGTAGCTTGGTGATCACGTTGGACTAGTGATATGGAGGTCGTGAGTTCAAATCCCAGCGCTGCCACTGCTGGGCCCTTGAGCAAGGCCCTTAACCTTCACTGCTCACTTGTATAAAATAAGATGTATGCAAGTTGCTCTGGATAAGGGCGTCTGCCAAATGACAAATGTAAAAAAATAAGTTTCAAGTTGACTTGGGTTATCAGAACACAATTCTCACCATCTCTTGAGGACATTTAGTAATATAATTAACTTGAAAATGGAATGTGATTGCAATTGTAATTGTCAATTGCCACACTCACTGCTGTGAGCTTAGTTTATTGGCATACATATTGTGTGCATGTAGGTGACCATTTAAATGTTGGGAAATTATTTGCAGGATGGCTAAGATGCTATTTTCTTTCCTCCCCCTTTAGGACAGACGGGCATTAAGTCCCTAGCTGTTGACTGGCTCAGTGGACAACTTTACTGGACCAACTCTGAGCTAAAAGGCATTTATACAGGGGCATCTGATGGTAGTGCTATTGGCGTAGTCGTGTCCAAAGATACTGATCCAACAGATTTGGTCCTCCTTCCCACTGAAAGGTATGTGCTTGCATATTGGATACATTTAGCAGCTAGATTTGGTGATTCATCTGTACGTATATCTATTTGTTTGTAGCACCATGTTTTGGATCAATAAGGGACCAAACATTGTAATGACGATTGAGAAATCTGGGATGGATGGCTTCTTTAGGACCTCACTGGTTGTCGTCACTGCGCAGTCACCGAGAGGCCTTACATTAGATGTGGCAGCCCAAAGGTTGTATTGGCTGAGCGATTTCAAAAAGGTGGGGAAGTATTTAATTCCATTCTATTAATTATTGTCTTTTTAGGAAGTTTGAGCCGTTCTTACAGAGCTTCTATCTATATACACACGAGCAGAAAGTCAGTGTGCATGTCGGAGCTGATTAAATGGCACAATTATTTGATGAGCAAAATACCTCTGGTTTTGTGGAATGACATGAACTGATTTCATATCGAAGTTTGTTCCTATGAAAGGAATCGGAGGGCCTTTTTAATTTTTAAAAGGTTTTTCTATTCACGTTTTAATATCGTCTTTCAACTAACATTGCAGTCAGTTGAGACCGTGAAGGTGGATGGTACGGGACGGCACACCTTTCGTGACCTCTTTAAAGGACTGACTGGTCAGAATCTGGCTGTGTTCAATGGCTGGTTCTACTGGGCTGATGACAGGCGTTTGTGGCAAGCCCCTGAAAACCAGCCTAGTCAAAAGAGTTTTGTTCTGAAGGGACAGTTAACAACTATAATGATCTATCATGAACTCCAGCAGCCCCAAGGTATTTCTACTTCACTGCTGGATTATGGTTCATTTGATATGACTGTGGGAAATACTGTTGTGTAAATGTGTTTATGCTCCACAGGTCTTGATCCATGTCGAAAGTCAGGCTGTCTGCTCTGCATGCCTTCTCTAACCAGCCCTGGTGGTTTCACCTGTTCTTGCCCTGAGGGAAAGCTTCCTTTGCAACATGGTTCATGTGAATGTGTGTTATGGGAATTTTGTGCATTAACCACTGCAGCTAAATCATGTACAATGTTAATATATTTAAGTTTTTAATGGGTTAAGATTCGGTTCATCTCATCCTTGTATCATGACAGTCATGACTTGGGGCCAAACAAATTGGTTAACTTTTTTTTTTTTTTTTTTTTTTTTTTTTTTCTTTTTTTTTTTATACCCTTTATCTGTGATAGGGTTTAAAATTGCCTATGCAACGTCCTCAAGCATATACACACTGGAATATACACCAGATGGTCCTGTAAAATCTCTGCTCTTCACTTCTGATGAGGACATTCAGACTTTTGATGTGGACTGGAAGAGAAGATGGGTGATTTGGGCCAACCTTACAGGCCACGTGAAGGCTCGATTGCCCAGAGAGGGACGCACAGAATATATACCAACTCTGAAGCCTGGTATGTGGCATAAATTGAAGTTATGTTCTTCTTGGTCATAACCTCAAACTGAAATCGCCTTAATGATGGGTTTTTGTTCTCTTAAGTGTGCACTGTCCGAGTCGACCAGAAGACTGGAAACTTGTATTGGGTGTCCTGTGATGAACTTTCTGTGGGTGCTACCCATATTAGCCTCCCTGATCAGAGCGTTTCAAATCAGTTGTACCAGGCAAGCGGTTCAGTCTGTGACCTATTTGTGGATTGGCAGCGAGGTCAGTTGTACTGGCTGGAGGATGGTCAGATCATCAACATGAAGCTAGGCCTTTTGGGTGGAAATGCAAAAGCCATCTACAACTCTGAGGACAAAAACGTTAGCCACATGGTATTGGACAGGAAAGCACAAAGCTTCCTTTGGAGCTTAGAAAATGGTCTGTAGTATTTGATTTTTTGATAAGATTATACTGGGTGTTAAACATGCAGGTTTTTCATGAACTTGGCAAACGGTTTCCAATGCGCTTTCAGAACTGCATGTAATGAGTCTTCTGAAGATGAGAAATTACTCTGCTGGTGAAGGATGGACTTTTCCAGGCTTGATTGCAACTGCCTATGAGCCCTACTTGGTGACTATGCTCAATGATGTCATCACGCTGTGGAAACGGCAAGATGGAACACAAGTGAAGGCCTTTGCTGTGAAGCGTGGCATTGTTGATGTAATCGTAGCGCTGAACGAATTGCAGCGAGGTCAGTAATGCTCTTTTTGTCTAAACCCAAAGGACTGCGGCACAGTTTTTTTTTTCATACAGCTAAGTTGTTAGAGAAGTAATGACCGTTTTTGTCATCTCAAAATAGAACTTTTGGAAAACCAGAAAGCCGGAGCAGTGCATTTCTCTGGTGTGGTTTCACTTGTATGGCTGATGGGTTGATCTTTAACCTGTGAATTTGCAAAATTAGGAACGGAGGGTGGAGCTGTAGACTTGGGTCAATAAAAGCTTCCAACCAAGGATGTTTGACTTTTTGTAGCAAAGTTGTGCCTTTCTATGTTTTGCCACTTTCTTGTTGGCACCCTATGTTTAGTTCCTGTTGGCACCAAATCTTAATTATGAATTTTACTCCCAGTACTTCTTGGTACTTGTTCACTTGGTTATGATCAAGTCACGCAGCCTTAAGTTTGTTCCTTTTTTACACAAAGTTGCTATCTGCAGAATCTTATGTGTTGTGCTGCCTTAATTTTTTTTTTTTTCTTTGTGTCTTTTTACTGCTTTCCTCAGATGCACCGGTGTCTTCCGCACAAGAAGACTGTAAAAGGCCCTCAGTTTTGTGTGAAGGCAATTTGTTGTGCATATCCCAGGCTCAGCTATGTGATGGAACATGGGACTGTCCTGATGGATCAGATGAGGCTGCTTGTGACGCATTGTGTTCAAAAAGAGGTACTTTCTAGTTTAGCAATCTATATTTAACACCATACTTTCTTGGGTAACTTGTGGACTTCATTGTGACCTTTTTTCCCCTTGCCTCTAGATGACTTCCAGTGTAAGGATGGGAGGAATTGTGTTGCGCAATCTCTGGTTTGTAATGGGCGCCTTGACTGCACTGATGGCTCTGATGAGCTGGACTGTCCTGCTACAACCTCCACCAAAAACACCGCTTCCTTAAGGTGCCGCTGGGGCTCAAAACTCTGTAAAGATGGCAGTGACTGTGTCTTGTACAGCCATGTGTGTGATGGTGAGATTGACTGTAAGGATGGATCTGATGAAGAGGAATGTGAACATTGGTGCAAAGCAGGTAAGTGTTACCTTATTTGTTTCATCACATCCAAACTTTAGTACAGGTATGAAGTAATGGATGATGTTTCTTTAGACCAATTTCAGTGTGCTCATGGGAGGATGTGCATAGACAAGAAGCTGGTGTGTGATGGGACTCCTCAGTGTCAGGATCGCTCTGATGAGATGGACTGCTTTACACGTACCAAGAGCTGCAGCCATCGCTGTGACAATAGAACCCGTTGCATCCCTGAAACGTTCCTGTGCGACGGAGAGAGAGACTGTCTAGATGGCACCGATGAAGCAGCCTGTCATGTGCCTTGTAATGGACATAACCTCTTGTCACAATAAGATTTAGTGTATATGTGAAATTGTTTATCTTTTAAAATATGTTTTTCTTTTTTTAAAGCTTCTGTTGCTGTGACTCCTAGAGATGAAATCACTTCTGCACCAGCCTGCAAAAGTTCCTCTGTATTGTGTCAAGGCACGTCACTGTGCATCAGTCAGTCTCAGCTGTGTAACGGGATTTTAGATTGTCCTGATGGCTTTGATGAGCTCCACTGTTTGCATGCGTGTTCTGATCCAGGTAATATTGAATACAGTACATGTTTGAAACCTCCCCATCACTCCAAATGCAATTTCTAACCTCTTCCTGCCATCCTTGTGCAGGCCACTTCCTGTGTAAGAACAAGAGGAAGTGTATCGAACGAGCCCAGGTGTGTGATGGTCGCTCTGATTGTTCTGATGGTTCAGATGAGTCACCGTGTCCTACTTGTCCTCTGCACTGTGACGAGGGGACGGTGTGCCTGAGCAGCCAGCAGTTTTGTGATGGAAGAATGGACTGTAAAGATGGTTTAGATGAGCAGAACTGCTGTATGTTCCTTATGGCAATATAATTAGCATTTAATCAGAAAATGTATTGTGGAACAAGCTGCAATACTTCTGGATGTATTTTACAGACAAGAGTGAAGATAATGCTGCAGGAGCGTCATACCTGAGATGTCCCCTGGGCTTCAAACCATGCCGGGATGGAAGGGAGTGTGTTCTCAACAGTCATGTGTGTGATGGAGAAAAGGACTGCAAGGATGGGTCAGATGAGAGAGCATGTGAACGTCAGTGTAAAAAAGGTATAGTTTTTTTTTTTTTTTTTTTTTTTTTTTTTTTTTTTTTTTTTTTTTTTTTTGCCTGACACTATTTGGCATGCTGGTCAAATTAACTTTTTTTTTTTTTTGGGGGTATTAAATTATAACCAGTAGGGCTGGGCGATATGAGAAAAATAAGACTTTTCCCCATAACGGTTGATATCGATATGTCAGGATATAAATCAAATCACTGTCAAGCTTATAGGTTCCTTTTTACTCCTAAATGAGCTGTTAAGATATCATAAGGTTAATTTGTTTTAAATGGGGCTGTGTGAAATAACCTGAAAGTTCTATCACAATATTTCCTCACGTTTTCATGGTAATGATATTTATCATGATGTACATTATACTATAAAAATAATGTCCAGAGACAAAAGAACATGACCGCACAAGTAAACATGAAACTGCAGCCAGTTCGGCTTCATAAGACCCCTGTCAAACATGCGCCGCTCCCAACGCAGGAAGCTCGTTTGACTTCCAGTGCTTCGTGCTTGTGCTCTGTCTTTTTTTTTTTTGGGCTCTGGAACTTCGCTCAACGCATCTGCTTTGCGTTTGTTAATAAAGCCCTGTTTTTTCCACCAGTGACCCGAGCTAGTTCTAGCCAGTT
The DNA here is from genome assembly GCA_030068235.1 of Notoglanidium macrostoma. Taxonomy (NCBI): domain Eukaryota; kingdom Metazoa; phylum Chordata; class Actinopteri; order Siluriformes; family Auchenoglanididae; genus Notoglanidium; species Notoglanidium macrostoma. The sequence continues at coordinate 16,143,358 of JAQQZR010000009.1, forward strand.
TTTAAGCTCGTTCTATATATGCTGCATTATACAGACTCTTCGTTGACATTCATGGGGGTAACCACTGTCTGTTCATTTCTGGAGGAAACTTGATATTTCTGCTGAAACCCAATACTCATGATGTACAGTTGGTTGATATGAATGGTTATATAGCCTTATGATTGGTCATTATGGCCCAGCCCTACAATTTGTCAACCAAGCTAGCTGTTGAGGCCACACAAGGATTATTTAGTACTACCCACTAATGATAAACTTTTCACTGTGGCATGTTTACAATAAAGTGTTCCTCGGTTTGTAAAGTTGTTAGCTAACCAGTCTAGTTCCAATTTGTCAACCTAGCCTAGATGTTGAGGCCACATGACCTATATTATAAGTAGTGGGTTGTATTAAATAAGCTTTTCACTGTGGCATGTTTACAATAAAGTGTTCCTTGGTGCTTTTTTTTTTTCCCCCTTTGCAATTCACCAGGGCAGTTTCAATGTGCTCATGGGAGGATGTGCATAGATAAGAAGCTGGTGTGTGATGGGACTCCTCAGTGTCAGGATCGCTCCGATGAGATGGACTGCTTTACCCGTACCAAGAGCTGCAGCCATCGCTGTGACAATAAAACCCGCTGTATCCCAGAAAACTTCCTGTGTGACGGAGAGCGAGACTGTGCAGATGGCACTGATGAAGCAGACTGTGGTGAGTTTTAGCTACATAATGTAGTCTAATCTGAGTATTTTCAGTAATGCTGACAAATCTAGATATTCAAGTTTGTTTAATGAATCGATATTTTTTTTAAATACTGTAGTTTGTTACCCGTCCTTTACAGTATACAGCCGTGAAAGAGGGTAGTATTGAAAGCATGAATATATTGGGTTATTGGGTGAGCATAAGGCCCATGTCGTCACGGTTACAGTATGCAGGTGAGCTTATCCACTGAAGCAAAAGGCATAAACCGAGTATATATTGGGAAGTACAGATCTCTGTGGGACCGGCCAGAACTGAAGGTGTGGCAAGGTCCGAAAGCTCCAAGTAGAGCATCAAGGTGGATTAAGCAGATTCACAGGCCAACGGGATCCGTAAGGGTAGAAGTGTGACCAGGAGTACACGTACAGGCTAATAAAGGTGGAGAACAGATTATTAGATATGGTCTTAGCATGGAGTGGTTTGAAAGGGTGTGTTAAGATGTTCATCCTTACAGATACTGTTAATGAAGGTAGTTAACAGTATAGCATCTTCTGAAATGGTGTCGTAATTTCAGCTTTGTGTTCAGACTGTAGAATTCCCTCGGTGTCGTGTGGAAATGCAGCATTATGCAGGTCTCGGGTTAATCTCCCGTTTTTTGTTTTGTTTTGTTTTTTTTCCCCCTTTGTTTCTGGTTGCATTTTACAGATAAGAGCAATAAGGATACAGGATCCCTGAAATGTTCTGCAGGCTTCAAACCATGCAGGGATGGAAGTGAATGCATCCTCTACAGTAACATGTGTGATGGCCAAAAGGACTGCAGAGATGGCTCAGATGAGCGAGACTGTAGACGCAAATGTAATATACTTTTCTCTCAATAAGATTTGGATAGTTCGTACTGGTTTTTTTTTTTTTGAGGGTTTTTGGGGTTTTTTAATAGCCTTTGTTACTGTGGTTCCAGTAGTTGAAACTTCTCCTGCACCAGCCTGCAAAAGTCCCTCTGTATTGTGTCAAGGCACGTCACTGTGCATCAGTCAGTCTCAGCTGTGTAACGGGATTTTAGATTGTCCTGATGGCTTTGATGAGCTCCACTGTTTGCATGTGTGTTCTGATCCAGGTAATATTGAATACAGTACATGTTTGAAACATCCCCATCACTCCAAATGCAATTTCTAACCTCTTCCTGCCATCCTTATGCAGGCCACTTCCTGTGTAAGAACAAGAGGAAGTGTATCGAACGAGCCCAGGTGTGTGATGGTCGCTCTGACTGTTCTGATGGTTCAGATGAGTCGCCGTGTCCTACTTGTCCTCTGCACTGTGACGAGGGGACGGTGTGCCTGAGCAGCCAACAGTTCTGTGATGGAAGAATGGATTGTAAAGACGGTTCAGATGAGCGGAACTGCTGTAGGTCTTCCTTCATCCCTCCCACCTACTGTAGTTAGTTAATTTTTATGTAAAAATCAGAAATGATTTTCATTGGTAAACATTTGTGTTTTACAGACAAGAACGACAAAGATGCAGGAGCCCTGAAATGTGCTGTGGGCTTCAAACCATGCAGTGATGGAAGTGAGTGTGTTCTCATCAGTCATGTGTGTGATGGAGAAAAGGACTGCAAGGACGGCTCGGATGAGAGAGACTGTAGACGGAAATGTAGGATTTTTATTTTAATTTTTCTTTTATAAATGCTGATAAGATGGATGCATTGTACTGCATCACGTCCATTTGAATTGTTGCTTTTTTTTTTTTTTTTTTTTCCCCCCCAGCTGTCACTGTAGCTCCTGGAGTTGAAACTTCTCCAGAACCAGTCTGTAGAAGTCCCTCTGTAATCTGCGAGGGCACGTCACTGTGCATCAGTCAGTCTCAGCTTTGTAATGGGATATTGGATTGTCCGGATGGCTTTGATGAGCTCAAGTGTTTGCATGCGTGTTCAGATCCTGGTAATGTGTGACTGCAGTACATGTTTGAAACCTCCCCATCACTCCAAATGCAATTTCTAACCTCTTCCTGCCATCCTTATGCAGGCCACTTCCTGTGTAAGAACAAGAGGAAGTGTATCGAACGAGCCCTGGTGTGTGATGGTCGCTCTGACTGTTCTGATGGTTCAGATGAGTCACCGTGTCCTACTTGTCCTCTGCACTGTGATGAGGGGACGGTGTGCCTGAGCAGCCAGCAGTTCTGTGATGGAAGAATGGACTGTAAAGATGGTTCAGATGAGCGGAACTGCTGTATGTTTTGCTTAATGAAAAAATGTTTTTGAGTAATAAACTGAGTATGTGCTGAGGGTTTGGGTTTTTGTCCCGTCCCGTCCCCCCCCAAATCACCTTTCTGCTGAATGTATTTTGTAGATAAGCCTGGAAAACAAGCCTCAAGAGCTTCATCCCTGAAATGTCCTCTGGGCTTCAAACCATGCAGGGATGCAAGGGAGTGTGTTCTGTACAGTCATGTGTGTGATGGAGAAAAGGACTGCAAAGATGGGTCAGATGAGAAGGACTGTCAACAGCACTGTAAAAAAGGTAGCTTTTTTTTTTTTTTTTTTTTTTGGCTGACACATTATTTGCCATTCTGCCAGTTGCTGGACTTTGAGTTGACCAGCTAGAGGGTTGTGTTGAATTTATATATAAAAAAAAAAATGGCTGTCAAGGCTACATGAGCAGCATTAAGTAGCATGGCATGTTTGAAAATAAAACTGTTTCTCAATGCATGTCTTGTCATACACCAGGGCAGTTTCAATGTGCTCATGGGAGGATGTGCATAGACAAGAAGCTGGTGTGTGATGGGACTCCTCAGTGTCAGGATCGCTCTGATGAGATGGACTGCTTTACACGTACCAAGAGCTGCAGCCATCGCTGTGACAATAAAACCCGCTGCATCCCAGAAAACTTCCTGTGTGACGGAGAGCGAGACTGTGCAGATGGCACTGATGAAGCAGACTGCTGTGAGATTTAACTATATCGTGAAATTATAGCTTGTAGTCTAATCTTAGTATTTTTAGTAATACTGATTAAGGGAGAACAATTTATTAGCTATGCTGTTATAATGCACACCCTATTAAACTACTCCATGATCAGATTCTTATCTTCACAGCTACTGATGATGCAGATGTGGGCCAAATTAAGGCATCTTCTGAAGCGACGTCAGTAGATTTCTCAGCTCCGCATCCAGACTGTAGAAGTCCATCAGTGTTGTGTGAAAGCACATCATTGTGCATGTCCCCAGTTCAGATCTGTAATGGAAAGTTGGACTGTCCTGATGGTTCTGATGAGCTCTCCTGTACATCTTCATGTCAGAAGACGGGTAATGTGCATATTTGCCAGTAATTGGTTTATTTATGCTGGAAACGAACCATGTGAGTAACACTTTACTGTACTTTTCAAGGTGACTTCCTCTGTAAGGACAGGAGGAAGTGTATTGAGAGCTATCTTTTGTGTGATGGACACACTGACTGCATTGATGGTTCTGATGAGCTGGCCTGTCCTCCTGCTGCTGCAATGCCGAATGCAGCTGCCTTAACGTGCCGTTTGGGCTCCAAGCTCTGTAAAGACCGCAGTGACTGTGTGATGTACACCCATGTGTGTGATGGAGAGGTCGACTGTAAGGATGGATCTGATGAAGAGGGATGCGACCTTCAGTGTAATCCAGGTCCGATAACGATCATATTTATTCAGTATAATCCAGTGTAGTTTCGAGTGCCTTTAAGTATTTACTCAATTCCTATTCTTACCCACCTGAGGTTTTTGTAAAGATTCATGCCAATAGATGATTCCTTAAAGCCATAGCTATTGAACTGTTGAAAAAATTACTGAGACTGCCGTTTAGGGTTTTTATTCGTCATCAAAAGTTTTAGTCACTCTAACCCAGGTTTTTTTTATTATTATTATTTTGAGTAATATTTTGAGCCAAGTGATCATAAGTCAATTTAGTTCTGCCACATTTCTTTTAAGAAACAGGATTTTTTTTTTTTTGTGGTTTTTTGTATAAACTGGAAAGCCTATTACTTGATTATGCAACACCTGTTTACAAGGGGAAGTGGTCAAAGGGCTGTAGAGGTGAAGGCTTCTTGCACATTTAAAAGAATCTGGATGTCTTGTTTTGGGCAAAAGTCTAGATGCGTAGCCCTATTTTTCTGCCGATTTTGTTTTTTGGGCAGTTTATAAAAGGTCAATGTTTTCTGACCATAAATATCCCTTGTTATTGACTTTGCTCAGCACACTGCAGCAGCTTTTGGTTTTATATTGGAATCCGTGCAAATTTTTTAACACTTACAGGTCAGTTCCGGTGTGGTCATAGCAGAAAGTGTATAGACAGGAAGCAGGTATGCGATGGGATTCCTCAGTGTCCAGATAATTCTGACGAATCAACGTGCTGGAAGCCTTCGAGAAGCTGCGCGCTGCGCTGTGATCAAAACAGTCTCTGTATTCCTGAGGTTTTTATCTGCAATGGGAAAAGGGACTGCTGGGATGGGTCAGACGAAACTGACTGCGGTAAGACTTATTTTCTGACCTTAATTATTAGCCTTTGCCATGCTAAGGGCCAACTATTTGCTACAGAATTCCACCACGGGTACATAGCCACACCTGTCAACATCTTGACTAAATCTGTTCCAATCACTTGAGTCCTCAACTGTGGTTTATTGCTGCTATGCAGTTTCTGCAAGCTTAATTGGATAACTTGGCTCATGTTAGTTTATTTAAATAATAAATAAAAAATTAATAGCGTTGTAGGCATTTGCTCAAATCTTGTGAATGTGTGAAATTAGTGACACTCCAGTATGAACCTGATGCCAAGAAGTAAAATTTATATAGGGGAAGAGCATTTGTAAACTGTTTTCCATAATCCAAAGGCTGGGAAAGTTTACTTCGATCACTTATCTTGACCCTGATAACTTTAGTGTTCTTGCATTGAGTTTCGTGTTTCAGCAGGCAACTCGGGTTCACCTTTCCATTGCAAAAGCCCATTTATACCATGCCTGGCAACCTCAAAGTGCATCTCCCAGCGTCAGCTCTGTGATGGCAAAAAGGACTGTGCTGATGGATCTGATGAAAAACCATGCCTTCAGAGCTGTCCGTATGATGGTGGTAAGATCCCCCCCCCCCCCTTTAAAAAAAGGTTAGTTGGATCATTTTCTGAAGAGACAACTTAAACATTCTCTTATAAACCTGCTTTCTTCTAGATGACTTCTTGTGTAAAGATAGAAGGAGGTGTATTGACCGAACTCTTGTCTGTGATGGACATCTGCACTGCACTGATGCTTCTGATGAAGTGGACTGTCCAACTGTGGCCACTTATACGCCTAAAGCGTCTCCTGTGAAGTGCCGTTTGGGTTTGACGCCCTGTGAGGATGGCAGTGACTGTATATTGTATAATCATGTGTGTGATGGAGAGGTTGATTGCAAAGATGGATCGGATGAACAGGGATGTGACATTAACTGCAAAGCTGGTATGAATACATGAAGCGAACTTGTATCTCTTTAGTCTCTGGTTCTGACCTGAACAGTTTTATCTTGAACCATTTGTAGGGCAGTTTCAATGCACTCATGGAAGGAAGTGCATTGACTCTAACCTCGTGTGTGATGGGAAGCCACACTGTCAGGATCGTTCTGATGAAATGGACTGCTTCACACGCACCAAGAGCTGCAGCCATCGCTGTGACAATAAGACCCGTTGTATCCCAGAAAACTTCCTGTGTGACGGAGAGAAAGACTGTGCAGACGGGACTGATGAAGCAGATTGTGGTAACCTTTTAAATAATGCTTACAATTCTTATAAGATAATAAATTGGGCTTCAGCCATCAAGGGCTAGGAAATTGCCTGTTTCGGAGCTCTTCTATTATATAGGCTTCCAGTATTTTCTGATAAAATCAGATTAAGCAATTTAATCTATGGGCACTTGTTATAGGTCAAACATTTTAAATGTGCAACTACAAATATAGGGTGCTCAAGTGTCAACAGAAGTATGGAGAACCAGGTAATGTGTAATGGACAAATTGGGAGAAAATCAGGTAAAAAAAAAAGTAACAAATTCACATGTATAGATTTAAATCAATGCTGTTGTATAGTTTTTTTCACTTTGCACACCAGAGCAATAGTGTACAAGGACCTTTTGATCACTTGCCAACTCTCTTGGCTTCATTGGTATCCATGCACGGTCAGGCAAAAACTGACGTACTTCATTGTTTACCGTCTGCCTTGGTAATGCATAATCACAATTCCTTTCCCCTGAAATTGTATCCCATAGTACATAGGCAAATGGACCATATGATTTGCTTACAATGTTTCAACTACTCTACAGTTAGTCTACTCTTATATGGGTGGAATTAATTTAAGTGACTGTTTTTATTATTAATATAATGGTTGTATTCACTTAATTTCATGCTATAGGTTACCCCACAAAGCTGATCAGCTGTGATGCCCCTTCTGTGTTGTGTCGAGGGGGAAAATTGTGCATCTCTAACACTAAGCTCTGTGATGGAAAGCGTGACTGCCCGGATGGCTTTGATGAAGAATCTTGTATGAAAAGATGTCCAAAAATGGGTACTGCTGTGGTTGAGTTTTACCTTTTATTTTTTATTTATTATTATTTTTTTTTTCTTCTCCTCTTCCCTTCACATTTTAAAGGACATGAAATGCATTTTATTACAAATTAGGAACATCTAATTAAGGTTTAATGGGTTTCCTGGGAATCAATTGAGTATTTGTTTTTTGTTTTTATTAAATATAGGTGATTTTCTGTGTAAGGACCGGAGGAAGTGTATTGAGAGTGATTTGGTCTGTGATGGCCGTACTGACTGCATTGATGGCTCAGATGAGGAGGAATGTCCCATGGTTTCTATAAAGCCAAATATAGCAGGTCCAACGAAGTGTCGTTTGGGCTGGAAACCTTGTAAAGACAGACGCGAATGTGTACTCTACAGCCATGTGTGTGATGGAGAGGTTGACTGTAAAGATGGCTCTGATGAAGAAAACTGTCATTACCAGTGTAGCGCAGGTAGTGTGAGATGTGTGTAAACGGCTGTTAATTATAAAGTCACTACCAGTCATATAAATTCACTAATGGCATATGTTTATCATGCTTTGTGTAACTTTCCCAAGACCAATTTCACTGTGCTCATGGGAGGATGTGCATAGACAAGAAGCTGGTGTGTGATGGGACTCCTCAGTGTCAGGATCGCTCTGATGAGATGGACTGCGTTACACGCACAGAGAGCTGCAGCCATCGCTGTGACAATAAAACCCGCTGCATCCCAGAAAACTTCCTGTGTGACGGAGAGAGAGACTGTGCAGATGGCACTGATGAAGCAGCCTGCAGTAAGTGCCAGTGCCAGATGTCAAGGGTGTCATAAAATAATCTAATTTTATAGTTTATTAAATATCCATTTTTCTAACCTGATGTAGGGTTATTCATTTGCTTTATGGGCTGTTATAAATGTCATGAAGTGTGGAGATATTGGATGATTCAAGATCAAAATCCTTTATATATTTAAAAAAAAAAAAAAAAGTTAATAATGCAATATATGGCCAAATTTTGTTTGGGTTATTTTTTTTTTTGGGGGGGTCTGAAAAGATGTTCAGACAGCACATGAATTTTATGGTCATGTGCCCATGTACATTTGAACATATAGTATGCATTTACTTGTGATTGTAAGTGATTTTAGATAGTGTGATGTGGTTGTGAAGGCCTGAAATACCTAAACGAAAATGGAATGGTCAAACTCTGCTTTGAAAACTCAAATACCAAATCGTAACTTTTTTGGCAAATAAAATTCAGTAAGTCTCTTGTGGAGTTGCGAAAATTTTTTTTTTTTTTTTTTTTTATATAAAAATCCTCAATGGCCTTTACATGTAACCTTTGCCTCTCTATTTACTGCATGCCCTATTTATGCTGTTAAGTGATTTAAGTAAATCTTTTTTTTTTTATTTTACAGATCAGAGTACTAAGAAAGCTTCAGGAACTCCAGCCCTGAAATGTGCTGTGGGCTTCAAACCATGCGGTGATGGAACCAAGTGTATCCTCAACATGCATGTGTGTGATGGAGAAAAGGACTGCAAAGATGGCTCTGATGAGGAGAACTGCAGGCGCAAATGTAATGATCATCTCCTTTCACGGTAAAATCTAGATGGTTGGCATCACCTCCATTTTAATTGCTGCTGTTTTTTTCCAGCGGTCACTGTAGCTCCTAGAGTTAAAACCTCTCCAGAACCAGTCTGTAAAAGTCCCTCTGTAATGTGTGAAGGCACGTCACTGTGCATCAGTCGGTCTCAGCTGTGTGATGGGATGTTAGATTGTCCGGATGGGTTTGATGAGCTCCACTGTTTACATGCTTGCTCCGATCCAGGTAATGTGTGAATACAATACATTTTGGAAAAACACTGATTCGCATTACAAGTTCTAACTGCTTCTTCCTTTCCTATGCAGGCCACTTCCTGTGTAAGAACAAGAGGAAGTGTATCGAACGAGCCCTGGTGTGTGATGGTCGCTCTGACTGTTCTGATGGTTCAGATGAGTCACCGTGTCCTACTTGTCCTCTGCACTGTGACGAGGGGACGGTGTGCCTGAACAACCAGCAGTTCTGTGATGGAAGAATGGATTGTAAAGATGGTTCAGATGAGCGGAAGTGCTGTATGTTCTTTATGGCAGAGTTGTTAGCCTTGAAGTAGAAAAAATGTAATGTCCAACATGCTTCAATGCTGCTGAATGTTTTCTACAGACAAGAGTGACAAAAAAGGTGCAGGAGTGTCATCCCTGAAATGTCCTCTGGGCTTCAAACCATGCAGGGATGGAAGTGAGTGTGTTCTCAACAGTCATGTGTGTGATGGAGAGAGAGATTGCAAGGACGGGTCAGATGAGAAGGACTGTGAACGGCAGTGTAAAAAAAGTAGGCGTTTAATGCAATTGGTTTTTGTTGATTTGATTTGTTAACCATGCATTATAGAACATAAATTTTAATTGTATTGTAAAACATGCTTTAACTGCCAGGTTGTATTTATAATGTTGTAATCTTGTAGTCTATGAATATTTTCATTTAAACCTCTTCATGCTACAGAAGGGAACCTCTGTCCTTTAACTGGATTAGCCTGAGTAATTTTTTTTATAATCCTTGTAGGCCAGTTCCAGTGTGCTCATGGGAAGAGGTGTATAGACAAGAAGCAGGTGTGTGATGGAACCCCTCAGTGTCAGGATCGCTCTGATGAAATGAACTGTTTTAAACAGTCCGAGTCCTGCAGCCATCACTGTGATAACAGAAGCCGCTGCATCCCTGAAACTTTCCTTTGTGATGGAGACAGAGACTGTTTAGATGGCACAGATGAGACCGGCTGTGGTGAGGAGGGTGGGGGGGAGGTTGTTTCTTTCCTCTTTTTATTTTTATTTTAAAAAGCAGGTACATTGGTGCTACACTGGAGAAAGTGTCTATAAATTGGTGTTTATGATCTTTTAGCAAAGGAGCCGTGCTTACGTGGGCAATTTCAGTGTGCCAGTGGACAGTGCGTCCCTGCAAGTGTACATTGTGATGGTCATGCTGATTGCCATGATCAGTCTGATGAGAAGAACTGTCGTAAACCTCCACACTGCCCCCTGGAGCAGCGCTGCCCCAACAGCCATGTATGCCTGCAGAAAGAGTGGTTCTGTGATGGAGACAAAGACTGCGTTGATGGATCTGATGAACAGGTGTGAACATTGTGTTGATGCCCTTCTTTTTTTTGTTGCTTTGCTTTTAAAAATCGATTGGCCAATTTGCATCCATCCTGAAAAGCATAGAGTCCTAATTTGCTAATTTTGTAGTGCAAATAGTGTCTGTGTTAAATTGATTCTGAAATGAGCAATGTGATGGGAAATAATGCCCTTATGATGTTTCCTACAGGTGTGTCTATGTATGTATGTGTATATGTAATAAATAAATAAATAATCCCCCCCCCCTTCCTTTCTTAATCTTTCAGAACTGCAAGACCTCTCCTGTGCAATGTGAAATGCTCCAGTGGTCTTGTGCATCTAAAGATCAGTGCATTCCCACATTTTGGAAATGTGATGGAGATGAGGACTGTAAAGACCAGAGTGATGAAGCTGGATGTGAGTATATCTCTCAATACCAAAAAAGCTTCATCTAATGTAATATACTTTCAATTCAGTTAGCTTTCCTAGCTTGCAGGGTCTATGACTGAAAAGTTTCATGTACTGGGTCTTCCTCTGATTTATTTCGTATAAGTTGGACTTGGATGGTTGATCTAATTGTACAAATTGGTTTTGTTTCAAATTTAACACCTTGCCTGTCAAGAGAAATTAACCCCATCAATTTGAATAGTTGCATTCAGAGGTAGTTTAAGAAGGAATGGTGATCAATCCAAATTGCAATTTCTTTAGGTGGCCAAGTGAAATGCCCCATACACATGTTCAAGTGTGGCAGCGAGGAATGTGTGGACTTCAGGCTGGTGTGTGATGGCACTGCTAACTGTCGGGATGAGTCTGATGAAGGTCCAGGTTGTCTCGGCAGTAACTGCTCCAGCCCACACCTGCCACGATGCGAGCAGTCCTGTGTCAACACTCCCCATGGAGAGGTTAGTCATTCTGACTACCCCACATGTTTACATAGGATTATTATAATTTGTTTTGGAACTAAGGGATGGAGCCTGCCTATTATAAAGGGTGGGGTAATTTCAGGTATAAAACCACTCCAGGGTCAGTCGTGAGAACTTTTCTAGCTGCAAATTTACTGCAGTAGTTTATAAACATGAAGGTTTCTCAAATATCCAGAAGCACATCACAACTGTGGATTAAAGCTGAGGGTATTACTGGTAACCTTTAGCTAACCTTAAATTATTAAATCTAGTATGATGCAGTGAGCACTTAAAAGCTAAGCAAGTTCAGATTAGAAATGAAATTGCTGGCTACACCCTTATTACTTCATTATTTGGTACTTCATTATTTACTTCAGTCCTTTTCAGTATGATGAATATATTGTCTTTATTTTTCTTTCATTTCTCAGAGGTGTGGGTGTCAACCAGGTTTCAAGATCCAGGCAGACGGTGTACACTGTGTGGATGTCGATGAGTGTATGGAGATTCATCCTCCTGTGTGTAGCCACAGATGCATCAACACTCTTGGCTCTTACGTGTGCCAGTGTCACCCGGGTTTTATACTGGAGCCAGACGGCAGCAGCTGTAAGACACCAAGTATGTCTGGTTGGTCTTTAATAGACTGAATTCAGTGTCTATCTTGGTGTTATTGTAATACAAATTTAAATGTCCATCATCACATACATGAAGGTAAAAATGTCTAGTGCATAAAAGTTTACCAAACTTCATATACATTATATATGTACATGTATAATATACTTCATGTACAGTGCATACCTGGTCTTTTTCAGTAGTTTTTGTTCAAGACTAAGCCTAACGATGGTACATCATTCATGAATACTAAATCCAGTTTCTTTCTCTACCTTCCTTGCAGAGGAGCCTAGTCTTTTGGTATCTGTGCAGTATGAGGTGCTGTTAATGGGCCTGCGGAGCAGCAACATGCACATGCTGCTTCCTCCGGGCCAGAAGCCCGTCTTCTCTCTGGACTATGACTGGAGCGAACAGCGGGTGTTCTGGGTCTGCCTGCAGGAGGAAAGCATCAAATATGCGGTGCATGGTGAAAAGAGCTATATCAGGACACTTGTTAAAGGTATGAAATCTGATGGTGCTTAAATTTATAAATATATATATATTAATTTACTTTTTTTTTTTTTTGGGGGGGGAATAGTATGCCAGAAATGAGTGCACAAATGAGGGAGAGTTGTTGATCACTGCTCTTCACATTAATATCTATTACAATTAAGCACTTTCAGTTAATTCTATGGACTTCTGAATAGAACTTTGTGCAATTCAAAGAAAATATTTATTGTCTTCTGTCCAAACAGGTGTGAAATCTGACTCAGTTGCTGTAGACTGGATTGCAGGAAACCTGTATTGGGTGGATGGAGCTGCTGGACAGATTTTAGCTGTAAGGATTAGTGACCATGTAGTGAAGCAAGACAACTTCACTGTGATTCTGGATGAAGACCTGGAGCAGCCTCGTTCTCTTTTGCTTCTGCCTCAGAAAGGGTGAGCAAGACCCCCTTTATAAAGAGTTTTGGCAAACTAACAATGCTTCCTCCTTTGTTTGGGATTTATTAATAGGCTGGCTTTAAGTATACTCAACTTTTGTTAGTGTTCAGGACTGCAACAAGTTGTTCACACAGTCTGCTTGGTTATGTTGGAGCAAAATTGTCATCCTTTATTCTGTGCCCTCAAGCCTAAGGGAAGTAGATTAGTTTCCTCCTGTTGTCTGATTAAGAGCAGAACCTGACTCATGATTTGTTGAACAATATTACTGGAATCTTTCTAGGATCATGCTGTGGTCAGAGATTGGGAAGGAGCCTCAGATCGAGCGAGCTGGCATGGATGGTTCAGAGAGGAAGGTGCTGCTCAGCCATGATTTAAACTGGCCTGTAGCCTTAGCTGTGGACATCATAACTGACAGAATCTACTGGGTGGATGAGAAGCACAAGTACATTGGTTCAGCCACAATGAATGGCGAGGATATCCACGTAAATTAAGTTTTCTTTTACTTAAATTGTTTCCAAAGACCTGAGGGCTTGTTGAACAAGTGTGTAATTGTTTTGGGAAAACTTTTTCAAAAGTTGACCTGTGTATTTTAAGCTAAACCTTTTTTTTTCAGTTGATACCCTCTGTTGTAGTCTGCATCATTACTTTTCAGCTCAACACATAACCCCACCCCTTCCTTTCTGTATGAAGCTGCTGCAGTTGATGGAGACTTCAAGCCCTTTCTCTGTGGCAGTGTTTAATAATATGGTGTACTGGACTGACACCCAGAGACGGGCCATCCATGGGGCTCACAAAATCACTGGCAAGAACCGCACAGTTATTCTCAAAAGACCTGGTCAACCCTTTGGGCTCAAAGTAAACATTTCTCCCCTACATGTTTAGACAATGAATGATTAACGCAATTTTATTCATGGAATTCAATTGAATGTAGACATTCTAAAACTGACTTTGTTCTGTATCTTTGATGCAGGTTGTTCACCCCCTCATGCAGTATAAGGTGCTTAACCCCTGTCAGAGACTTAGATGTTCTCACATCTGTGTGCTAGCCCCGGGGGTCCATGCATTTTGTCGTTGCCCAGCAGGACTGCTATTGGCTGAGGACGGATTTACCTGTAGCCCACCTGAAAACTCCTCTACTTCTTTCCTTCTGCTCCTCTCTCCTACTAGACTCACAAAGGTATTAAAAAAGGAGATTGCTTCAAAGAGTATTCTTGGGGTATGGTGGTCTTGTACCCTTTACCACTAATAGTTCTCAGCACATCTTGAAGGTACTATCTCTGCTCTGTGTAGGTTTTCACTAGAAGCCTGCATGGTCCGGTTGGACTAAAACAGTGGCCTTCCCACCATGCCCAGTCTCTCCCCGGCATAAATGAAGCTTCAGATCTAGACTTGGTTCTTAGTGACCACACGCTCTACGTGGCAGATGTGGACCAGGCCTCTGTGGCTCAGATGAAACTGGGTGACTCCACATTAATGCTCGAGGGCCAGATTTTGAATTTACCAAGGGATATCGTGACTGCCTTGGCTGTGGATTGGGTCACACACAACTTGTATTGGAGCAGCAGCAAGAAGCCTCAAATCTATGTCACGTCAGCAGGTGGGAAGTTCACTAGCATGGTTCTGCAGGCTGGGCTTCAAGACACCACATCTATTGCACTTCACCCACCCACAGGCAGAATGTGCTTCACAGCCTTGGGGTCATCAGGCTATGAAGCTTTGCCCCAGGTGGACTGTGCTGCCATGGATGGTCAGAATCGAATGTTGCTGTGGAAGAAAACGCAGCTTCCCAATTTCCTGACTTTTTCAAGCCAGGGAACGACAGTTTACTGGGCAGATGTTGGTAAGTTTAAGACCCGTTTAAGATTCAGTACTGCACTTTCAACCTCATTTACAGCAAGAGTCAATTCATAAACTACTTCCCAAGTTTACCGTCTTGCCCGGTATGATTAAGGCCTTCTAAGACCCAGAGTTTGATGCCCATAATTGATTTTAACAGTCTTGTGTTTTCACATTCAGTATTCTGGATCATTGGTCTGGTAAAGTGTAGACTTTCCTGTGAGCACACAAGCTAGGCTGTCAAATTCCTCTTTAAATTGAGAGGAATGTCAGGTTTTTTATTTAAATTTATAAATTTTTTTGACATCTGTATCATCTATGCTATATGGGTTAGATTGCTGTAACCCATGTAGTGCACAAGAGGAAACCATTTGAGTCAGCTATGGAAATGGGTTTACTTTTTTTTTTTTTTTTTTTTTAAATTTCTAAAAGTCACGAACACAGTTTGTCAAGTGATTTTGTTGATTTGCTGTCAAGTCACTTAAATTTACTTATAAAAATGAGAGCATGTCATTAAATACATGTTGGGCATGCAATTTGATGCTGGTTAAACTGGATTAATAAAGTTAATGTTTATTCTAACAGCCACTCCAATATTGACATTGTTTCCGAACGATCCCCTTCTGTGTGTTTACCAGCTTTTATTAACTGGTCCATCACCTCTCTCCCTCTTCCAGCCACTGAAGTGATTTGCTCTGTGAACGTCGACGGCTCAAATTACAGGGAATATAAAACTGGAGCTGGATCGCCTTTAATTTTGTCTTTAACCCAGAGTGAAAATATCCTCTTCTGGATCACCCGATACAATGGTACACTACAGCAACTTTTGCTCTCATCTGTTAAGTGGGTTTTTTTTTTTTTTGTAAATACCAGCAGATGGCATTCTGGTAGGTTTTTTGTTTTTTTTTAACCCATTTCTGCATACTTGGGCCTGCAACAAATGGATCATAGTGTTTTTCTACCATAGCTCATTTTCCTATTTGTTACATACTCTGTTGTAATTGTTTTAAACATTTGTGTAAAGGTTATTTTTTTTCCTCCTAGTTGTACACTAATGAATTCCTTGCAGGCACAACCAATGTATGGTACAGTGATGGCATCCAGCCTAAAAGGTTGTGGTTTGAAGTGCAAACAAACATTATAGCACTGAAGGCATACAGTGCAAACAGCCAGAAAGGTATTCTCATTGTGCATTTTTCACACTCCGTCTTTTCATTCTTATCTCTACTGCTGCTTCCTTTCTTTCCTTCCATCTGTTCTTGTTCCCCAGGGATCCTCTGGGTGAAATTTAAGTAGAAATGAGGTAATGTGACGCTTGCTGGCCTGTAGAACTGGTTCAAGCAGCCACATTTCAGGGTTTTTTTTTTTTTTTTTTTTTGGTTTCTTCATTCTCATGCCCACAATGCTGTAGAACTAGTCCAACAACTAGACACATACTTGGCATACAACTTGTTGACTTCTCTCTGAGATAAATGTTGGCTATTAGTTCACTTGTACTTGTGGGGGGGAAATTCTAACAATTTCTTGTCATGCACATGAGCTAATCGGTCATTCTCTCTTGACCTCAGGAACCAACCTATGTTCAGAGAATAATGGTGGTTGCAGCCACTTGTGCCTGGCATACCCTGGAGGCTATACATGCCGCTGTACACAAGGCTACATTGCTGTAAATGACACCCAGTGTGTATCTGGCCAAAAGTGTCCAGCAGGCTCTAAACCTTGCACAGACCTACACAAGTGCATCTCCACCACCAGGTTTTGTGATCAAATCCCAGATTGCCAGGATGGCTCGGATGAAAAGAGCTGCCGTACTAAGGAAAATGAGGTGTTGGTCCACACAATGGGTAGCCAGTCCTGCGATTCGGAGTTCTGTAATGGACGAGGGAGCTGCATGATGCAAAAAGGGAAACCAGTCTGTGAGTGTCTGCAGGGTTACAGTGGGCAGTTCTGTCAGGATGGGGCATCCAGCAGTGTTCCTGCTGTCCTTACAGTACTCTTCATCATCGGTCTAGTCATTGCAGCCACAGCTTTTCTAAAATGGAGGTATGTCCTCGATGTTGAAGCGTACTGGTGTATATTATTCCATGCGCTTGCGCACCTCTATACATTTAATTTAAAAATTGCCTAGCCAGAGTACTTGTGTGGTTACTGGAGTATTTTTCTATCAGTCATTGATGACTGGTCTGAATAGTATTGTGGTTCATGCCTGCCCTTTGCAGAAGATGGAAAGCAGGAAGAGACCAGCCCATAGATAAGGAAACTCTCATGAAGGACATGGATGAACAGGAGCCATTCCCTGAAAACTTTTCCAATGAACTCTACAACCCAATGGAGGAGGTAGCAAGTTCAAGCTTTAAATTTCAAAGTAACCTAAACTCCATGATTTAAACTTTCTGATTGATGGATTGGATCAAATATGTGGACTTGGATTTAATTGTAGTATTGTGTATTTGGATATTGTATAGTAATGTTTTTTTTTTTTTTTTTTTTTCCTCTCTTCTACAGGAAAAAGCAGTACCTGTTGAATGATTAAATGAAATTAAAATAAATTATTGTACCTTTAAAACTGTCACTGTTCATTTTTAATAGCCTGGAATACTGAGCTGCTGACGGTTTCATCTCAAGCAATATGCAACTTTTTACTTACTGTAGCAGTTGTGTACAGACTGTTTGCGATCTTGTTTGCCCTATGCAACATACTGCAGTTGCACATCTGGCCTGTTTTGTCAGGTCATGCAAAGTAGGACTTGCTTTTGTTAGTCTGGCATAAAAGCAGGGCACAAACTGGAGCTTGAATGTTGAGCCAACAGTTTTGACCCCTGTATTACTTCCAGCCATAAAACTTTAGGAGTTTACTAATTAACTTTACAAATATAGCCACAACTTAAACAATGAGGCAAATTAGGATGTGTATATGAGCATTCAAAATGATTCCTGAAGTAGGATCATGGATTATGGGGAAGTGATTTCTTTGGATGTACACACATTGACATTTATTTTTAAAGGAACACCATTTACACCGGTTCGATCATTCAGTTAGCCAACCAGCCAAATTTGTGGCTGCAGTGCATAAAATCATGCAGATATGGGTCAGAAGTTAATGTTCAGATCAAACCTCAATCTAATGTGACTAACCATGGCATGTTTATTCATGCCAGACAGGCTGATTTGAGTACTCCCAGAAACCACTGATCTGGGATTTTCAGTTTCTGAAGTTTGCACAGAATAGTATAAAACCATCCATTAACCGTGAGTTTTGTGGGCGAAACACCTTGAGTGAAGTCTAAGGAGAAAGGCTAGTATGGGTTTGAGCTGACATGAAGGCAACAGTATCTCTGATCACCATGATTGGCAATAGTGGTTATCCGAAAAGCATCTCAAAATGTACAGTTTCAACAGCAAAAGACCGCCATAAGCTACCACTCCTCTCACCCAAGAACAGGAATCTGAGCCTCTAGTGGACACAAGCTTAATGAAACTGGACAGTTGATGTGTAAATATCTGGTCTTATGAATCCGTTTCTGCCACATGCGGACAGTAGGGTCAGTTTTTTGCATAAACATAAAATCTGGAAGTTGGTTTTTTTTTTTTTTTTTTAGGACAGGAAAAATGACTTGGGTTAGAGTTTAGGGTCAAGGTCTTAAAAATGGCTTTTTGAAACAAAATATCGCTCATTTCATGATTTTAGTGTCCTGTGTTAATTTCAATGAGATTAAACTGAAACCACCTGTGCTAGTGTGGAGTAGCGCTAAAGTTGATTTAAAACCTGGACTAGATCCTGAAAAGAATTCAAATTTTCTGTAACTGGCACTGCACATCCAGCCAAAACAATGGCAGAGAAAAATCTCCAGAGCAAGAAAAGCAGTTTGCCTTCCACAGGTGCAAAAGAAAGGCCTACAGGCACTTTTCAGCAACAGAAAAAAAAACAACAACTTCCTATTAATGAACAACTCGCTATTGAGAACAGAAAATGAAATCTAAAGTTGTACCCTCAATAATTATGATTTTACAAGTAGAACTGTACATAAAGAACAATCTAATTGTTAAATCAGTTTGAAAAATGCAAAAGTAACTCCAACATTTTACAGTTTCATTCTCAGATTAATTTGTGATGACATTGCAACAAGGTTTAAGGTTTAAAACAAACACTGAAAGCAACTTCCAACCGCCAAATGTGCTCTACTAGATCCCAAGTGTGATTGAGTCTAGGTGTAGTTCTATTGCTCAGGTGTTGCTGTTTGTAATAAGGGTGTGAACGTAATGTTGTTCTAAGCATACTCCTCAAAATACCCCACCAAACCATACACAGAGATGAGTTTAGGAAAAATACTGAATCATGAGCTGCACCTTTTCCAATGTGCTACAATGTTTGAAGTAACTCTGTAGTACATTTGATGGCATATTAGATCTTGCTATTCGCGTACTCCTCAAAGGTTAGTGTAGAAAGAGGTTTAATTAGAATATAGCATTCGTCTAGAACAGCCCATCACTCAGAGGAAGGTTTACATATTCAAAATCTGTACCTTGTAGGTAGCCTGGTCAGAGCTTCAGGCAACCATATGTACTTTTCTCTCATTTCACAAACTGAATTGTGAACAACTTTGCATATTTTGGTTCACTGACTGCTTAGAAATGTTTCACGAGGACATGTTCTGCATACCAAAAACCTTAAGTCTTTTAGCAAAGGGAAAGAGCAGTGGGTGGATGGAAGCTTGTCCTCAAAAAGTGAAGTTTAGATGTCCTCTAAATCATGTAAAGGGTTGCCTCTGTCGATTTAAGAAATTGTCTGGCTGGTAGGATCCATTGACCTTCGTTAATGTAGTGAAATAATCTCGGTGTCTCCTTTGATCAGGTTAAACTGATATTAAATCTGCCTTCTCAGAGTTTTCATTTAAACCCTTATTTATTTCAGGAATAATTTTATTCTTTGGCTTGGACCTAAATCAGATTATTTTAAACTAGATTAGGCTAAATCTAGGCCTATTTTTATCCCTGACAAAAGTGATTTTAGAATTACTCCAGTTTGAAAAGGTATTTTTTGTTACACTAGGCCTACTTGTCTGGGAAATTGGCTGTAAAAGAATGCAGAATGCAGGACATTACAACAGTAAATACTGTAAATGGCTGAGTATAGCTGCAGTAATGAAGGTAATAATAGGACGTTCCACAGTATTCACTAAGTGATATAGACAGTGCACTCTTTACTGAATAAAAATTGGCACATTGCTGTAGTATAAAAGAAACAAATCAACTCTCAATACTCCATCACACCATGTTGATTTTTTTCCTAAAACAGCTTGAAATGGCTTTTCAACCTAAAATGGCTTGCCTATACAATACACATTATTTCCAATATTCATATTCACCTAAAATGGACTGCGGGTTGCACCGTAATACCACCTCATAGGTCCAGGGTTTCTGTTTTGATCCTGAGCTCAGGTAGCGGTCTTTGTGGAGTTTCTCATGTTCTTCCTGTGTCCATATGGTTTTCCTTTGGGTTCTCCAGTTTCAGGGTCATTGAAATACTATAAGACTTTATAATTTTTCATGAAACTTAATGACTTCCTGAACAGTGATATGAATGTGTGAAGATGAAGAGACAAATGCATGTACACACCCACACAGTTCATGTCCTGTCCTTGGATGTCTGTGCAGTGTTTCCTTCTCATATATACACAGGCTCACTGTTCATGCAAACTAAATATTTTTCAGTACGATACCCTGTAAGATTTTACGTGCAGTCTTTTTTTCACTCACACACATGCATGTCTCATGGGGGAATAATATTGTTTGTGTGTTTGCATGCACTTGCATGGAAGGCAGACTGTGCACAGACGTTGAATATTTCTGACAGGAAATCAGAACCTTGTAAAGCATCTGTGTAGTATAACATGCTAGAAAGAGACAAACAAATAGAATATATACATCCATAATAGCACATCTATACGATGCTGTAAAATGTGTTTTGTCATGAAAACAAATGGCCTATTGGAAGGTGGCCTCCATCCATTTATACAACTTATCCATTAAGGGTTGTGGGGAAGCTGGAGCCAATTCCAGCTGACTTCGGGCAAAAGTCAAGACCCTAAAGAGGTCACCAGTCTATCGCAGGGCTAACACAGACAAACTACAATTTATCCTCATGTATCCATCATGGGGTGAACATGCAAACGCCACACAGAAAGGCCCCATTTGCCCTCAAAGGTTAAACCCAGAACCTTCTAGCTATGAGGCAATAGTACTAACCATTGCACCACTGTGCTGCCCTTAACATTAAATGAGGTAATTACGGACAGTAAAATAAATCAAACTCTACGTTGTTTGGTTTTGTAATTGCTAAGTAGGGTCAGTAAAATTGTAGAGTAATATAAAAAGAGTTTTAGGATTGTTTTGAGGTGATTGAGACATACACAGTCAATCTGACCTGCAATCACTTATTTAACTGATTTGCAAAGAGAATAGGTTTCTCTCAAAATCTTTAAGGCCGATATACACACTTAATTTGTTTGACTTACATAGTACATCACCTATAGTTTAAACCTGACCCTAGTATGAAGTGTATTAGTTGTAATTGGACTTTACAGTGTGACCCGAATGAGGATGGGATCCCTTTTGAGTCTGGCTCATCTCTAGGTTTCTTCCTTGCCACCTTCGCCACAGGCTTGCTCATTAGGGATATAGATATAGATATATATAGATATAGAGATAGATAGCGATAGATAGAGATAGATATATAGATAGAGATATATATATATATATAGATAGAGATATATAGATATATAGATAGAGATATATAGATAGAGATATATAGATATATAGATAGAGATATATAGATATATAGATAGAGATATATAGATATATAGATATAGAGATATAGAGATATATATATAGAGATATATATATAGAGATAGATAGATAGATAGATAGATTTATAAGTTTATATTCAGAATTTATATACTTTTGTGAAGCTGCTTTGTGACAATGTCTGTTAAAAGCGCTAACAGATGTTTGCTAACATGTTACCTTTAAATTAGCTACTTGAGGCATTAAAAGTCACGTGCTGAACTAAGTTACGTCATCACGGCTGACATGCGCGTTCATGTTTATATATAATAATATCACGTACAATATCTAAACAATTGCACATTTTTCCACTCCTATTGCATATCAACCGCGTCATATACCACCGTGTTTGTGTTAACTAGGTCTCACTCATAGTTTCCACCACCCTCCGTGTGTGTGTGTGTGTTTTTTACCTGTGATTACAGGTCCTGACTCGACGCTGAAACAGGGTGGGGTAACATTTCACTCATCCTTGCTCGTACTTACTCCCGGATATTCAACACTTTACTTGTTTATTTTACAGCATTGCTCACTCCGGTGGACACTTTAAAACTACCTGTAACTTGAAGACTCATACCTGGATGTTACATGCACAGTTCGGTTAATAATAAAGTATATAACTCTAAAAGCGGTGAGTACGTAGTCTAATTTTGTTTGTGGTGTTATTAACTTGGCAGTTTGTTACAAGCTGGCTGAACCTGACTAACCTGCTGAGAGCACATGCCTTAAAAACTCCTTTAAACTTATAATTTTTGAAAGTCTAATGAGAAAATGTTGTGCTGTCTAGTTGAGATTCACTAAAGGTATGTTTGTATGTGTATATGGCTTTAAGATTATGAGCACCCGATGTTATCAAAGCGGTGCACGTGAACTCTAACTCTAACCCAAGTGATTAGAGTTGGACTGAAACATTGTGTCTGTCAGGGGTGCCATTGTTTTCTTTATCCCGTGCTTGTGTGTCACTGAAAAGGGAAGTATCATAGGCTACATTTCATTGTAATTGGGTCTCTCCATGAAAACTCCAGCCAATCTGTGACATGAGCGTGAAATTACGGAAAAAAAGTATTTTAAAAACCACTCCCACCCTTATACTGACATAATAGCATAGGGGTCAAAAGATAACATCTCCAATCAAACCTGAGTTATGAGGCATCCAGTTTACTGCATTGTGCGTGTAAGAAGGACACGGAAATAATGAATTTATCAATAAATAAAAAAAAAATAGGGAAAACATTTGATAAGTTAATAAATAACATTTAGTAGACGTTTGAAAATAATCAACAGTTTGGATCAATCTCAAGGTCTGTTAACTTGAATAATTCAAGATAACACTTTAGTCTATTTTTGATCCTATCAAAAAGAAGGATTTAGAACACTGAAGTCAAGATTTTCTTGTGTACAAAGTGCGTCACTTGGAAAGTTAAAGGTTCAATATGTAGGAACCAGCTGAATGCCCCTCCCTTACCCTTCCATTTCCAATCGTTTATTAGAACATACGCTGACCATCAGGTGCCTGTAATGTACTTACATTCACACGCCCTGGTTTTCCATTCTGAATAATAAGTATGATCCTGCATTTTTTTTTATTTATTTGGGTTCTCAAACTTGCTAGCCAGCACCAGCAAACACTGATTCCTCTCCTTTCTTCTTCTTTGTCATCCTTCTGGTGCCTCCTTACTGTTCATGCTGCCACTTGTAAAAAACACAGAACACAGAAGGCACTTTCTAGAAGTTTGTCCGTTCTTGGCAACTGCGGCAGTGCAGCATGACGGCTATGTAGAGGTGAACCCCATGTAGATATAAAGAACTCATTCTATGTTGAAAAAAAAAAACAACCAAGGATTCATTGTTACAGGTAATTATACACAAATAAAAACATATTTATGAATATTATATTCCATAGTGGACCATTAAGGTAAGACCATAACAGTTATTTTATCATTTATGATAATGTAGTTGCAATATACAGTACTGTACAAATGTCTTAGGCACCCTGTTTTTTGTTAGATATTTAAAATGTTTTTTGACAAATAGTTTGTTATTGAAAAATGTTTGCATGTCAACAAAGAAAGCAACATATTATGTAAAGATCACTTTTCAGATAAAAAAAAAGCCATAATGAAGGCTCCTGGAGTTTGCATGCAAAACAAAAATAAAAGAAGCAAGTGTGACAAAGTCTTCAGAAGAGCTGTGGCAGATTCTCCAAGATACTCAGCAAAACATACCAGCTCATTTCATTATAAACCTGCATAAGTTGTACCTGAGATTTCTGTTTAAGAGGGAAAGAGCAGAGGGACGTCACACCAAATATTGGCTTTGTGTGGTTTATTACTGTTTACCGCTCATAGTATTTTTCTTTTATGTAGGAAAGTAGTCATTTCATTATTTTTGAAATCATATTTACAGCATTTCTTTGCACATTCCTAAGACTTTTGCACAGTATTGTATATTAATTGAATGACTTCACCATACCCTGCAGGAAACATCGCAGGTGTAACACGGGTGGCAAATTCTGATATTGGCTGCGGTTTTCATGGAGTGTCCCGATTTTCATGTCAATCTGAAACAAGAAAACTTCAGATATTCAAGCAAAATGTACAAACTGATGTGACTGTTTAAATGACCAGGGTTTATCTCTCTGCAGAACTGCACAATTCCTACCATGGCCAACAACCGACTGGATGATTTGTTAACATGCAGGGCTCAGCGCTGTAATAACCGCGGTGATTGCGTGATTCAGAACGGATTGCAGGTTTGTAAATGTCTGCTGGGCTACAAAGGAGACGCATGCCAAGAAACGGTCAATGATGGATTATCCGTTCCACTCACTCTGGGAGTCTTGGCCTTCATCGTTGGCTTCATTATCCTGGCATTTGCCCTAGCATTTGTCCAGCAAAGGAGGAGGGAGCGTATATGGTATGATCCTGATCGGTCATGCTTTTTGGGACCTCGGATCTCAATTTAAAGCATTTGAACCTGTTTTGTTTTATTTTATCAACTGCATTGATGTATATGTTTTGAAATGTGTAAGATCAATGACGGGAATTGTATTGGGTTTTGACTTTTATTTCTGCTCCTAGGGCAGAAACCGATGAGAAAAGGGAGGCTTTGAAAAGGAATGGAGACTTTCCTCACACAAAAATAGGTTTGTGATCACTTCCCAGCAACACAAGATTAAATAGCAATAATTTTCTTTGCATGCTGTCTTTAACAAACTATTTGCATATCTCCTCTTTGGTAAAAACATGCATCTGGACAGCTATGAGTGAACAGAATGCGTGAGTCTTCAGGTTTCTTTATCTACAAGCCTAGATGTTGGAAGCACACATGGACGTACAGTCATTATTGGGCCATGAATATGCCAGCGTATATTCTGTAGATGTCATTGTAATGGCCTAATATCCTTTTGGTTTGCCTTTTTTTCCATTTTAATTGGTAGTAAAGACAGTAGGAGATTCTTCCCAACTAAAGAGCAGGTTGAATTATGATGTCCTGGATTCAGCCATAGATGTCTTTGGAGTCACTGGGATCAACCTCTCAATTTCTTGATGATGGGACGAACGCTTCGATGCTCCTGTGGTGTTGCAAGGCTAGAAAAGATGATGATTATTATCCGAATATCATGATAAAATTGTCACAGTGCACTTTTATGAGATGTTTTTGAAATGTTTTGACAATCACAAACCATGGCAACAATTCATCTGATGTGAAATTTTTGTTTGGAATCTGAAACTGTAAAATGGGATCTCATTGTTAAATGCTTATTTTTGTATACGTTAAATAAAAGTATTATCACCCATTTTTTTAAAGGTTTATTTAAAAAACAAATATTGTGTATTGTAGAAATGTCTTCATGCATCGTGATACCGTATGTTTATCATTTCACCCAACCCTAACGCCCCTAACATTTGCAGAGTCTGTCATATTCCATTTACTCAGCTTGTGGAATCCGCTTCCTTTAAAGATAATATGGAAAACAAAGTGATGTGTATTATTGTATTTAAATATTTGAGCGACTTCGGGACTGCACACATATCTTGGAGGCTCTTGTGTGTATTTCCAGTAAGGACAATGTAGCAATGGTAGCAACTTCTTCCCAATATAATAGGCAGCATCTATTAAAATCAGACCACCTGTAAGTATATGGGGGGGGAAAGTGTGGAGATAACCTGAAGTTTTCCTGAAAACCAGCCATGCTGCTTATTTAGACCCAAATAAAGTCTTCAGATAACACCTATAAAGGACAGAATTATCCAAGTAAAACTAATGGCACTGAATAACTGTATGAATAGATAGATGTATAATGTAGTTTTTGTATATTGTTGTAGTAAGTGCTTATTCTTCGGTCTCTCTGTGTTTTTGTCACCACAGGAAGAAGGGGGTTTTTGTACGTTTAAAGTATTTCCACTTCGACAAAAATGATTGCTCATCTGCATTATTTGCTTGGAAGCGTGCCTTAAAAGTTTTGGGACTTTATACTCCATACAAATTCCACATTTCTACTTTTAAAGGGAAAGAGACGACAGGTGTCTTGTGCTTGGCTGCTACTTGGACACTCAGAGGCTCCGGTTGCTTAATGCTAAAGACTGGTATTTTGTGTTTGCCCAATTTTTTTTCCTTGGTGTTTTTTTTTTTTCCCCTCCGTGTTATTTCTCAGTGCATTTCAAATGGAAACAGGAAACGTCACCACCGATACTGACAACCTCATCTCATTCTCAATCTCGTGCCACTGAGGCAATGACTGTGCAGTATCCTACATACTTAAAAATGTCACGTATTTCAGTAATGTGTTGTGCTTGTCTTTATATAGCTTCAAATCTGACTGATCAGGTCAAACCATGCTGCATTTTGATTGGCTTGTAGAGTTATGTGCTCTATATTGGGTGGTTTGGGCCAGTCTTGTACATTTAAGACAGATCAACACATTTCAGAGCGCTTGAGTCTTTTGACCAAAAACAAAAAAAACCCACTAGGATTAGATGGTCCACTATTTTCACATTTGATGATTTTTCATCTGCACTTGTAAGTGGTCAAAATCTGGCCATGGAAATCGTTGATGGGATTTTGCATTTCATAATCGTCTTAGTAAAGCGTTTTAAAAATTGTTTGTAGGTTACTTGTTAAGTTTCACATAAAGAAAAAAAGCATTCTTGTTTTCTATGCTCTATGCCAAGTTATATTCAATCTGTCTTAGTATTTAATGTCACTTATTTAAGTAACCATCGATGAGTAAATTTATTCCAAAGTTAAGTCAGTATCCCTAATTTGCTTTTTTATATTCACTGTTTGGGTGTGCTTTAATAAAGCAATATTGAGGAATATCATTCCTCAATATATCAAATATATAATTGAGGAATAAAGCACTTTGGAACTCTATCACTGATTATTTTCCTATAACAGCACATTCCGTTGCGTTTCAATAGAGGGTATAAGCCATGCATGTGTTGTTTATAAAAAACGAGCATGAGCAGGAAATTTGCTTAGAGCCTAAACACATCTTTTAAACATGTTAAACATGTTTACTGTGTTTATAATATCAACATTTTAGTTTGCAGTGATTGTGTATGCAATCTATAATCATAAAAGTACCTGTTGAGACATCCATGAATTATTAATTGTGAAAGAAAACTAAACAATGTAAAGGATGTGAAAATATCATTTTACTCAAAAATTCAACATTTTTAGATCTTAACAAATCAGTGCTGAAGAGAGCAGATCAAAACAGGAATTTTGCTCTTGTCCCCTATAAACAAACTCATTTCAGTATGTAAGGTGGAGCTACACCAAAACCAGACAGACCAGTCTTACTTGATTCAAGACCTAGTTTTACTTCAGCATTTTTTCATATGCATTACTGATCCCTGAAACCATAATGGAAACTAAAAACAAAACAGTCGCAAACATTTATATTAATAACTGATCTATTTTTTTTTTATATAGTCCTCAGGTTCCAAATTCAACACATTATATACGATATTTACAAATTTAAAGCTTCAAACAATACTGTGTTCACCCGTATTCAGTGTCATTAAATATTACAAATACAAATGGCTTTTTTTTTTTTTTTATCTCTGACATTTGACAGGTGAAAGATTTCTCACCAAACTTTTCTATACCTAAACACCAGAGTGAAGTCTGTCGAAAGTTCTCTCTCAGTCAGGCACATAAACAAAGTAGATGTATGAAGTAAAAACACATTTCCCCTCTGTAGTAGTGTTAGTATATGTTAATATACTAGATGATAGGCAACATCCTATTGAGAAAGGTCATATTTTAGTGATATGTTTATTGGAGGAGCCATTATAAATAATACCCTGCAGAATTTAGTTCACAGTAGGAACAGTTGAATCCTTCATAAGCAGATCTTTCTTGAAGAGCCCCAAGCAACTTCGGATGCTCATTGCATTAATGCTAAGAGAAAACATACTGGATATGAGGTGAACGCTAGTTCTAGTTTTATTTATACTACATTTATACTAATTCCTGTTACCAAGTCCTTCTGCGTTGTGAGATAATGTCACAGCTTTGTGGCATGTGTATTTGGACAGGTGTAAACGTATAAATCGATAGAAAAGGGGAAATATTACATAATTTATATTATCTACATTTCAGATACTTAAGTGAACCAGATCAAAAGTAGCCTATGATTGCTCCATATGGAAGCATTAAAGGAGGATAAAAGTCCAGCATGTCCTGGATCACAAATCCGCGTCATAAGGTTTGTAGGAAGGGTTAACCGTGCCCCTCTTTGGAGCTTTGGCTCTCGGGTAATCCAGCTCGTCGTCCAGAGAGTCTCGGGAATACGGGACGCTCGAGTTGCTGCTCGCGACGCTCCTCGGCACGTTTGTGCGCGTATGTGGGACCGGATTCGGCGCACGAGCCGTGCTCTGGGTCACGCGCAGAGGTTGCGGCTCCTCCCCGCGATTCCGTCCGCCGCAGCATTGACAGAAACCCACGCATACGATCAAACCCCCAATCACTTCCATGATCCCACCGATGTAACCCACAACTATGCCATAGCCCACGGTGATGCTCGGGCTTTGCGGGTTGATGAAGGTGTAAGACGTGTTGAGGCTGGTCAGGACATGCGTATACCACGCGACAGGAATGATAGCGAGCACCCCTGAGCAGAAAATGAGCAGGCCGCCTAATCCGGCGATGACCCATCGCGGACGTCGGTCGGTCCAGCAGCGCGCGCCCCCCGTCAAGACGGCCAGCCCGATTGCAGTCACGATCAGCGACGCGATCATCATGCCCTGTGCCACTGGAATGACCTGGTTCTGAAAATATACTTGGTCGTTGCTTCGCAGGTTGCAGGTAAGCTGATTAGATGTGGAGGTGCTGGAGCAGATGTCCCAGATGCCCTGGGTGATCGTCGTGTCGGAGGACATTCCGGTGAGTCCGCTGAGCTGGCGCCAGTTGGGCCCAACCGTGCTGGTCAGGTCCAGGACCAATCCGCAGGGCGCAAGCACCAGGCCGATGATTAAAATCGCTGGGGTCCTCATCGCTGAGTCGGGAAGACGCGATGGCTCACTCGCTCTCTGTCGCACAGCGTCAGCTCCAAACCATCGCACTTTGCCTTATAAACACGCGAGGGTGAAACTGAGGGTGGATCCTTCCTTTCATACCTGTCTTTTATTGCCGAGGGGAAGAGTGCACAGCCGTGATCACGTGGTTTCGTAAGCGCTGCCTGTTTTGAAAAGACGCATTTGCATTAGCTCATGGTTTCGCCTGTCACTGCAGGACCGGAAAAGTTCCCAATTAGCCGTTTAAAAGTTAACAACGCGCTAAATCTTTGCCTTTTTCTGTAACAGGTGCAACATTATTTGATTCTAAAATCATTTATCAACATACACTATGTGGCCAAAAGTATGTGGAAACTATGGAAGATGCAAAACACTATGTGGCCAAAAGCTGATCGTGTATTTGCTCCTATAACAGCCTTTATTCTTCTGAGAAGGCTTTCCACTTGATTTGGGAAAGTGGCTGTGGGGATTTATGCTCATTCACTCACAAAAGCTGGTTGTGTTTAGGACCAGAAATTCCAAATCATCCCAAAGGTGTTCAGTGGGGTTGAGTTCAGGGCTCTGAGTTCAGGCCACTCAAGTTCTTCCACTCTGTCTTCTGCAAACCATGTCATCATGGAGCTCGCTCTGTGTGCAGGGGCAATGTCATGTTCGAATACATTTTCACTAGATACCTAAGGTCCAGCAAAGGGAAATCTTAATGCTACAGCATACAAAGACATCTGTTGTGGCAACTTGCTGGGGAAGCCTGCATGTGGGTGTTATTGTGAGCTGCACACATATTTCTGGCCATGTGGTGTAATAAAACTTTGCTTTATATGAACATGAGTACCATGTGCAACATCATTTAAATACGAAATCATTCCTGGGCTTCAAAATAGCTTGGTAGTACGTGATAATTAACTAAAAAGGTTCATCATGGATTCTTTGTATAGTTGAAGGTTCTTTGCTTCTGAAAGGGATGTTAATTGTAACCGACTCTATAAGACTCTACTTCAAACCTTCAAATTCCTTTAAAGATACAAACTAACTAACCATTTAGGGTTCTAGACCATTCTTTATAGGAGTAGCTAAGTCTCTGGCTGTCTTTGAAAACAAAGAAAAGGCTGCAGTTCCACCTCTTCACTAAACGTTCCAGCAAGCACGAAAGTTACACACAAAAAAAAAACCCTTACATTCTAACATTTTTTTTTTTTTTTTTCTTTTTACATTAATGATATTCTCAGATCATTTTTTTCTACTAGCATGGCAATATGCTTGCTCAATTCAGTAAATGTAAATCAAAGTCTGTTCTAAACTAACAGTGTTGAATTAGCGTGTAAATGTATCTTCCATTCATGTTCATCTTCATCTTTTCATATTCACCAGTCCACGTTTATCTTTAGGGGGATTTTACTGACAGCAAAGTGGTACAAATTTCATGCAAGTTACCACCGCCATATAATTGTTTTTCTTTTACAGTGTAACACTAACCTATGCCAAGCAAACTGAGATGTGTGAAAATTCTTTGTAAACGTTTATAAACTCTTGTACAACAACAAAGTTTTTTTGAAAAAATCTTTCACCACTGTCTATTTCCTTTTATGCCAAGAAAAAGTAGCTGCTGTGTTTGTAAGGTCAAATCAAAACATGATAATCAAGTTAAATGTACAGAATTTTCAGAATTAAAATTATATATATATATATATATATATATATATATATATTTTTTTTTTTTTTTTTAATTATTAATATTAATAAGTTGAGGACATAATCACAGTACAGAGGACTGAAGAGGAATGTCTACAAGGTGTCTCGAAACCACCAGACATGCCTACCATTTCAAGATTCCTTTCTGAGATAACACTAGTGCAACACAGAAATAAGCCTTTGTCATTATCATTTCATGCAAAAAGTGAAGAGAAAGCGCTTATCAGACTTATTTTTAAGCGAAGTAAACACCCCAAGTTTAGTCTGTGAACATATGCATTTATACACAATTAATTAATTACACTGTTTAATTCTTAACTGTGGTTTGATAAATGTCTATATACTGTAGGGACTTCTGACTTTCTTTTATGTACTTCCTTACACTTAATAAATTATCAGGTTCCTTTGGAAAATTATCAAATGATCAGCATGCCAATCAGTAGGTAAACTTTTGTCAGAATCAGTTATAAAAGTAAACTCTTCTAATTTCTGTAGCCTAGATTTTTAAAAGCTGCAGGAAATGAAGCAGAACCTTGTTTGCTGCTGTTTCCAGTAGAACAGTGGACACAGTTTTTATTACCTCGCTAAGCAGGTCAGGCCAGAGCAGCTTTTCTGACAACACATGAATGCTGCCATTTTACTGTTGAAAATAACTCTATGACAACTAAATGAGCTTGATTACCCTGTTAGCAATTAAGTCTCAGCCAATTGTATACTTGGCATTTTTCATTTCAAATAGCATAAGAACTTTTTATTTATTATTCTTTTTTTTTATTTGCATCTTCTATTAAGGAAAAACTGATATCTGATGAAGATCAGAATACAGCATTGACACTATCTGCTCTCGCTGAAGTTCTTGGTCAAACACTTTGCTTTGCCTCCATCTTGTGGTGATTGAAGTAACATAACGCAACAACAACATTAACTGCTATTGCCTTCACAATCACAGCTATGAGGTTATTGTATTTGACAATCAGATTTTTTTATTCTGCATTTGCTTAAAATGCAACGGTGATTTAGAGATGTTTATATTTATTATGTATTAAAATGTGTAGTATATGTTCTGATGATATTTTACATGTTAAGAATTACATGTTAAGAAAGAAAAAGTCAGTAAAAAACAGCCCAAAATTAAGAAAAGTTTTATTTTCCAAAGTTTTATGCTTTATCATGTACTCAGTATGCAAAAAACACTGCACTGTCTGCACATAAAGATTTTCACTAAATCCAAATGAATTCCTTCCAACTGCAGATTCCTATTAAACTGTTTATATTAATCCTAAACTGGGCCCTCTGTACACCATCTATGTCAAACTCATCTCAGGGGACATGCCATAATACACTTAGTCTAATGTTGAGGGGGACATCTCATTCCATTCACTCATTCTTTTTGAACATCTCATTCCAGATTTAGTCCCCATTTGCTGTTATAATAATATAACACGCTCTTTTGGGAATGCTTTTATTTTTGTAAAATAATTTACAATTAAAAAAGGTTTGATAAATGCATAAGTGATGCATAAGTACCCCATTGCTGTGAAATTTGCTTCTAATGAAGAATTCCATATCATTAACACATTTTGTCAGTAGCTGAGTTAATAGCCCTGAGTTTATTGCTCTTCTGGGAAGTTCATTGGATTCCGCCTCATTCGGATTACTGAGGTCAGGCAGTGATGTCAGACGAGGAGACCTGGGATGCAGCCAGTGTTCCAGTTCATCCTAAACAGGATCCATGTGATTTGTAAAATAATTTACAAATAAAAAGGTGTGATAAATGTATAAGTGATGCATATGCTGGGAAATTTGGTTCAAATGAAGAATTCCTTATCATTCTCACATTTTGTCAGTAGCTAAGTTTATGGCCCAGAGTTAATTGTGCTATATTATTTTAAACACCAATTCTAAATTCTTTTGTTGGGCTGGATTAGAAACATTATCAGGCCCACAGGCCCATAGACCATGTTTTGGTAGCTAGTATCTGGTCAGACCAATCTGCATTCTACAGCAAGGTAAAAGGTGCAGGTGGTATTGTTTGAAAGTGCATACAGAACTATGATCTTACAATAGCTAATAACAATAAGAATTCAATTACAACTTTAATAATGGTGGGTTATAACTTCAAGCACTGTAAAAAAAAAAAAAGAAAGAAAGAAAGACAAAAATCACCCCCTGGCAAAGTTGTTTTAATTATTATTGTGTTCTTATTCTAATCAGTCAGTTTGATTGGTCATTTGAATTCAGAGGGCTTTATTCAAACCTCAATGATTGAAAAGAAGTTGGCCTGCAAATAATGTCAAATGTGTTCTGGCGGTGGAAAGTTCAAGAATGAAGAATTCTGTGTCTCCAATAAAAAGCCAAAATATAATTTTAATGACTTAAATAATAAGTGGAATATTTGAATAGCTGGTTATGTCCATCCCATCCATCCATTATCTATAG
>JAQQZR010000009.1:16180343-16211607 GCA_030068235.1 Notoglanidium macrostoma
CTTCATAGTTTGAGGTATTCAGTATTGTTTTACAATGTAGAAAACAAAAAAAAAAAGAAAAACCTATGAAAGAGAAGATGTGTTCAAACTTTTGACTGGTAGTGTATATATACATTTTCAACTGACCATGAAAAGATGAATACATATCCCATAGCTGTAACTGGTCAGACTCAACATAGCTACAGTATGTCACACTGGATCAGCTTTCATGTTTTATTTGAAACAAATAGGACACTTGCTCATTCATTGCCTACATTCAAAAGTGCAAAGTCCTGTTGTACAGTGTGTAAAAATTGTTCCTCATTCTTTAACCCTTGCTGTAAATATAAAAGATCACAATTATTACCACAACAACAATATACTGTACTTTGTGTCCATTTTGCTCCGATACCCTCATTCCATATAAGTTCTTGTGTACTGTGCTGCAGTACTTGCTTCATAACTAGAAAATATTGCAGTTGACTACAAAATATTTAAGGTGCACTGCTAAATAAGGAATAAAACATGACGGAGCATCCTTTTACAGGAAATTCATCAGTGTCGGGCTGAAATGATAATCGATTATTTTCCAATTTTCCAATGCATGCTGTTTTAATTCTCTTATACCAGGGCAATTTGATAACAATTCCTAGTAAAACACATTGTATGTTGTAGGTTACATTTAAGTTTTATGTTGTAGAACATCCAAGAAACAAGTTACTTCTTGTCACTTATATTATAGCAACTATCAACAGTCATTTTGTCACCTGTCTTTTTTTCTCTCTTGAAATTGAAAAATGCAACTTGTAATGATACAGACAAACCAAAAGGTCCTGAAAACCTTTCCATGTCAGAAATCTTTATCAAATCTTTACTGGGACATTTTAATGTTACAGAATGTTTCCTCAGGGAAAACTTTACCAGGGCAACGATTTTGTTTCTGAATAACATCTTTTTACGTTTATTATTAGGGTTAGATTATGTGGAGCGCCCACTGTATAAATCCCTGTGAATTAACTTTTACTATAGAAGCAATAATGTATTAGAATAAGCTATTACTTGTAGTAGTATTAGTAGTGATAATAACAGCAACCTGCAATTTGCCTTACAATGAACAATACCTTCAGAGATGCTGTTACAGAAAATTAATCAACACTATCTGAACAATCAGATTTAAGTGGTATAAAAGTATTTACACTCTTGCTGAGTATAAGTCATAACAAAAAAAGAAAGAAATATCCTCCAGGTAGCTGTTGTTAACCTGGCAACTGACCAGTGTGTAGTACTGGGAGTAATGCTGACCATTGTGCTTCCTCCACAGTGAGCATCGCCGCCATTGTCATTGGATTCATTGTCCTTGTGATATTTTTATTGGGCGGAGCGTATTACTTCAAAATAAGGTAAGTAGATAAAGTGGTTTCTACCTGAATGGTCAGATAATTAAATGTGTAATTGTGATATAATGAAGTATCAAAATGCAACACTGTAGTGTTGTTTTGATTGCATTTTTATACCTTCAAGTTGCAGGTCATAAAATCAAGGCTTGGCACTATATATAGCTAGACAACATGGAACAATTGGGTTATGAAGTCACTGATTAACCTGTGGTGCTGTGTGTGTGTGTGTGTGTGTGTGTGTGTGTGTGCGTGTGCATGCGTGTGTGACAGGCGTCCTTCCTATGGCCGTCTTCTGGATGACACAGAACACACATCAGTGGGCAATTTCTTCAACCCCATGTTTGATGGCTAAGTGCCACTTAAGAAAATGTTCTAGTATTGATCCTTTTCAGGGCAGGAGTTGCTGTGGCTTTGAACTAGTAGACAGTGTCTAATCTGAAGATCATCATAAGCTATTTCAGTGAACTCATGATCTGATCACTTGAAAAGTTACATAGGCCTACAACACTGGGAATGTGATATTCTAATAACTGAGTCGTTTTATGTGACAGATGATCAAAGATGTGCACTTAAGGTAGTTAAGGTATTAGATGTTAAATGGTAGATTAGATATAGGTCTATGCCAGTTCAGTGAAATGAGATATATTGTTTCTGGTATAACTTTAATATCAATATACAGATCATTTGGACATTTACAAACATGGTTTAAGTCTTCTGTGAGGAATTGTTTAGGTTTCTAGTAATGCAGCTGTAAAGTCTTTTGAACAATGACTGTAGATTTAGGTTAATGGTCTCCTAATTGATAGCGAGACTGTCAGTGTAGGATGATATGATATGATATTGATATCTCAATAAATTGTTATGATACAGTTTATGTATCCCAGACCTAAACATTTATACAGCACTGGCCAGTGTCACAGTTCTAGTAACAAGACCTTTTCACCAGTTGGATTATAGTTTGTATTGTCCATCTAACCTCTCCTTAACTACTTCATTTTAGTAAAATTTGTGATTTAATGTGATACCATTGTTTTGCTGGTAGCAAGCCGCAGATAAACAAAATAATGTAATACATATGATTTTAAGTATGGCCATATTGTCCATCTCCAATCACTGTTATCTGTGTTTTAATGTTTGTATATCTGTCATATGATATTTTGAATGCATTTTCAGTACCTTAATAATTAAACCTCATTTCCTGAAATTTTCTCTCTCTGTTATTGTTCTTTTCTCAACATGGTATCATGGAGTCGTAATCATAGTTCTACCGTCTTATAGTTTCCGTCCCAACATTCAGAACATTATGAGCCTGCTGTCTGTGTTACTCAGCATTTGAGAGTCTTTTTATGCCTTTAAAATAATGAACAGATCAGGGTTTTATTCACTTGTCAATATAATAATAGGTATTAATGGGTAGTCTGCAATTACACATGGAAATGGTCAAGGCTGTAATTAGAGCCCAAAATAAAGCACTAAGCCAGAGGAGGAGATGGAGTCCCTACATCTGGCTGTTTGAATGACATGTTGGTTGTTATATTACTGCATTAGTGCGCTACTTAGTAGTGTAAGAGAACAAATATTTTAGTTGAGATGAAAGTGGTTTGTAATTGGCGTTCTACTCACCACTAAAACTAGACTGTAGTGTTTGCTGATTCATGTCGCCAAATCTACTTCCTGTTAGTGTTTGTGACATCATTTTGGGTTCCACATTAGACCACAGTAATTTGTCAACAGGTCCTTGTAGCTTAGGCAACATAGGTCATAAAATGAGACAATATACAGTGTGAGTGATGGCTTGAGAAAACCCATCAGATGGTAATATTTGGACAATTTCTAAATTATATAGTTATGCACTTTCCTTAATTTAAATGTGTTCTGCATATATCTCAACCATATTATAGCATTTTAGCATTTTAAATTCTGGTTTCACTGCAAAAGTAAAAAGGGTGACTGCAGCACAGAGTATCATGTATATATTGACAGATGGCATCTGATTATAAACAGACTTGACTAGATGTATGTCTGTTTCACTAGGACATATAGCTCTCCAACTTGGCTCAAAGCCTGACATTCACTGTGTCAGGAAATCACACTTAGCTAGCAAGGTTTTACCACCGAGTTTGTTAAACTGGCTCCTTACCCAACATGATCTTTGCGGCCAGACAGCTAACACAAGGTTAAAAAGTAAATAAAGCCATTCCCAGATCTCTTTGGTGAAATATAAAATGCAATTTTGGCCCAAATCTGATTTTTTCACCTTCTTCTGCTGTTTTGAGAATTCAAAACATAAATATATATAATGGGATTTCCAAGGCTGCCGTATGTATTTTTATTCTGAACTTTTCTAAACAGCAGTTGGGTTCATTAGACTATAACGCAGGATTGTAAATCATTATGAATGTAAATCTGCTTGTCATAATTGAAGGTAGTTGTGACACGTATTTCCTGTATGAAACACAGGATGTGGGCAGTGTCGAGGCGCAGCAGGCCGCCTCACATTTCAAGTTTCTGTATACTTATGAGTTTCTGTGCAGGTTCTCCTTGTGTGCATGTGGGTTTCCTCCCACCTTCTAGATCTGAATGTGTGTGTGTGTGTGTGTGTGTGTGTGTGTGTGTGTGTTTGTGTGTGTATGCATAGAGCACTGTGATGGATTGGTTTCCCAGTCCACCGCAACCCTGTTCAGGATAATTACTAAAAATGAATCAATGAATGAACACAGGATGTCATCTTCATTTCTGTGGTGTTTTTTTTCTGTGGAAATGTGGTTCATTTCACTTATTTGACCTGGAACAAATGGTAGGTAGAAAAACAGTTCCATGCCACACTGTAGGCATATGGTTGTGTTTTATATTTCATTTTTCGTTATAAAAGGTTTGTTTTCATGATCAGAGAATGCCGCCCACTGAAAGGTGCATGACGTTGCTAAAGGGCTCTTGTTTGGTTTTTGTGTTCACACAAAGAGCTAATTAAAGGATGCTGAAGTGAGTGAGAGCTAATGAGTGGGTGCTGAAGAGAGAGGGTCTGATAACCATAATGATGACACACTTGGTTGTTGTTATTGTAACACTGCTGCTACTCCTCTAAGAGTGAGTGTGGCTAAAGTGGACAAGGACGGGACTGATTTAAGCTGATAACGTAAAGGATAATAATGCAAGAAAATGTCTTGTTTGGCTTTAAGTCGGTGTAAATAATAAGCAATATGGAGCATCTCGGCAAAACCTTTGTAAAAGGAAAAAATGGGAAGAAATACAATATGTGCACTGTGGAGCATAACCAAAATCGGTTCCACTTCCTGTAGTCAGTAACCAAGTTTAACCAAGAGATGTCAGTAGTTCCTTTTAAGTGAGTTGTTTGTTCTTCTTTTGCTTAACCAACATGCCAGTTTAAGAGCTACTCATTAAAGGTTATGGGTGAGATCTGCAAGAGATCCAACCTCAGTCAACTTCATATACAAAACATCAGTCAAAATCATTTTAAAGCAATGCTTAGTTATAGTTTAGGACTAAATTATTTGGTAAAACTGGTAATATATTTTAAAAAGGCACACTTTCCAGCATTTAATCTTTGTGGAAAATCACCTGTAAAGTCCAGTGTGGGAGTTACTACAATTTTAATATGCTTGCTTAAATGCATTAAGACCATTATTAGCATATTAGAAAAGGGGAGCAACTTGTCAACATGTCTATTTAGTTGTATATTGCAGTGGCGTATTTGTAGTGTCTTGCAAAAGTATTTCCTTATTTTATAGTGTTATAATCTGGAAATGAATTGGGATTCAATATCACAAAATAGCTCAATGAGGAGATCAATATATCTAATTTATCTTTATTTATCTAAATTATAGATCTAATCTTCTGGTGCTGTGAAGTCAAGTCAAGTGGGTTGTAATTGTCATTCCTTGATATAATTTGTATATGAAAATGAATGAAATGTTGTTTCTCCAGGACCACAGTGCAAAACATGGCAGTACATAAAACTATATAAAGCCAAGGACATACGAGTGTGAAACAAGTGCAGCAATAAATATAACAGCAAATATCATCATATTCTGGACCCGAAGTGGCCAATGTGTGTTACCGCACCATTATGTTTGGATCACATTTGAGTAGGGTTCACCAGAAGTCATATAATTAGTTGAACGGAGTTCACCGGTGTGAAATTAAACTGTCACACGTTCCCAGTATAAATGCACCTGATCCTGGATAGCATCATGGACAACAAGGAGCTATTTAAAAGACAAAGAAAAAGAATTAAAAATTCAACAGTGGGATGTATTTATTTAAACTTTAATTTTGCTTCTGTTTTTCATCTAAAATTAATGATCAATTAATGTGACTATACAATTTTGCTTTGTTATTGGTCTATAATGGTATGTTTCACTACTCATTTAAAAAGACAAAATGGTAAAATGTGGTGATTTGTGTGAATAATTCTGTACTGAACTGTCCTTTTTTGTCATTATTCTGTATCCATGATCACATTGCAATGATAAGTTAAGTGAAAGTTAAAACTAAACCAAAACAAAAAACAAAACTAAAACACCAGAAATCATAACATAATTTTTAATCCAAAGAGGCTGTACTGCTGAGGGCCTGCTGGAGCTGGTGTGCTAGGAGTCACTACTGGGTTAAAGTTTTTCCCTTCAGGCTGGTTACGATAGGTGGCAGTGTTTAAACATTATCATATAGGTTGAAATGGGTAGTAATGAGGTAAATAAATAATTAAAGTGAAGAACATATCAGGATATCATGATATCCACTGACCAGCACATTGGAGGTGGAAGGAAACCACAAAACCAAGAGGAAACCCATGTGGAAGAACTCTGCACAGATGGTAAGCCAAGCTCGGGATTAAATCAGAGAGTTTTTAGTTCACTAGGTGGAAATTATGGTGTAATATACAGCAGAAATCAGGCTTTAAGTACTCTTCTAGATGAAATTATATCACATATGCAAGCGACTGAACCACTAATACCCTCTGACCATCTTACTCGCTGAAACCACATTAACAGTGTATGTAATCCAGTCTAGACCTTATCAAAACATGAGCCCCATTAAGCACAACTTTGCTTTTCAATTAAGTGTTTTTCGGTAACAATGGCCATTAAATTGGCAAGCAACTTGAGAAATCCTTTTGAAATAATAAACGCTGATTCTTATGGTTGTTTTTGTTCGACTTATTCTAGGGTAGTTCTGTAACACTAACTACTTTGGCATTTCGCAACGAATTGTCTGTCTTTGAAGACTGAAAGTGAAATAAGTACATTTTGTGGCAGAATCATAAATAAGGGCATGAGAAAGAAAGGTTGCTTTGACTGATGCACAGAAAGCATTATTATATTCTTAGATATAAAGAATAACACACCTTATAAGAACAGTATTCCTACTAGTATAACTGAAAGTTTATGACCTAATATGCAATATTTTTGGTCTGATATGTACAAACCTGATGCTCTGTTATGTGGTCATGCTTTGGGTTCATTTGTCTCTTTATTGGTAATTGTAAATAATTTCAAAGATCACCTTTACACTGTGATGAAATATTTCAATTCTGATGGGCGTGATCTCTTCCCAGCTGACCCTGACCCCATCCACAGCATACAAGGACTCCCTGAATGGTTTGATGAGTGTGTAAATCACATAAACATACACATACTGTGGCCAACAGATCTCCCCATCACTATTCCTGATTGGGAATTTCTTTAGGAAGAGATGATTTTCATCCTTCCAGTACAGTTCCAGAGACTTTTTGAATATGTGCCAAGCTGCATTGATGTTGCTCATGGAGGCCAGTGCTTTCCTTTAATTTGTCATGCTTCTATACATTCAGAAATCAGCCAGTTTTGCCACTGAACAGTTGGTGTATAATAGCATTTTTTGAATGTCTGCACAATTTCTGCTATCTGCATAGGTATTTAAGAAATGACCATTACCTTGGTACTTCATCACACACTAGTGATTTTGGCTCACCATAGTCTAGAATCTGGTAAAATAATAATAGACCTACTGGCATTTGATGTCACAGACATTAAAATGATCCAAACAGATGAGCAATGATGGTGGACAACTTCAGACCGGGACACAGAAACCTGTGGTTAGCTCTGACGACAGTGGAATTTTCCCTGATGATTTGGAGACTGGTTTTTGGCACAGGACTAAAGACAAGTCTACTCTGGCACAGATGATGCTGTTAGTGTGGGAACCTCAAGTCTATGATGAGATTCATTCACCTTTGCACACGGAATGGAATACCCCACTCAAAGTCACCTACCATCATTTCTACTGCAATCTCCAGTGCAATACACCTCTGTACTTTAATGTACCATGAAGCGAATTTGTCTTTAAAGTTAAAGTGCCCTAAATTTCTAATAGGAGCTTTTAATAACCTAGATCAGTGTTTCTCAGTCCTGGTCCTATAGAACCCCTGCCCTTGAGTGTTTTCCCTGACACACCTATTTTAGCTCAGCTCAGTCTTGTTAAATGGCAAATCAATTAAATCCTGTAAGCTGGAAGCTGGGCAGCAGTACTGAAAGAGGAGGATTAAGAAACACTCACCCAGAGTAAAGGTAACTAATAGCAGTTTTG
This sequence comes from Notoglanidium macrostoma, assembly GCA_030068235.1. Classification (NCBI taxonomy): domain Eukaryota; kingdom Metazoa; phylum Chordata; class Actinopteri; order Siluriformes; family Auchenoglanididae; genus Notoglanidium; species Notoglanidium macrostoma. The sequence continues at coordinate 16,188,305 of JAQQZR010000009.1, forward strand.
GGTTGGAGCCCAGCACAGTTTAGTCATTTCCCTGCTTCCATTTCAGGTGTTTCAATCAGTTAATAAATGAGACAGACCTGGAATGAAAGTGTTTTGTTAGGATAAGGAACACAATTTACATAAGGCAGATGTACTTCAGGACCAGGATTGAGAAATAGTGAATGGAGTATAAGTTCTTCACCATTTCACTAAAGCAACAGTTGACCAGCTTGAGTCATAATCCAAAATAATAGACCCTGTGCTCAGTGCGTCATCTATCTTGGCCTGGACTGGAAGCTGAAACTCATCAGCTAGCTTGCAAGGTCTTAATTGGTGAACACAAAACTGGAAGGCTATTGGTGTCCAGCATTTGAGTTTTACATGTGTTCTATAGGGGAAGAGTTATATGTACACGTTATATGTACAACCCTATGACTCTGAATTGCCCCCGAGTGTGAATGAGTGTGTTCATGGTGCCTTAAGGTGGACTGGTGTCCCATCCAGGCTCTACTCCTTCCTTGAAGTCAGTGTTCCCGGGATATGCTCTTGACCTTGATAAAGTGGTTGGTGAAGATCAACAAATACAATCCAACAACAGAAGGTTGAGGATTTCCCTTTTAGAGAGGGTTACAAGTAGGACCACCTTAGGAATATCAGAGCCCTTTAGTTTTTCAAAAAGCCTCCCAGGAGCCCTTTTTATCAAATAGTGAGGGCATGAAAAAACTTTACTGGTAACTTCAGTGTAAGTGTAATTTATTTTGAAATGAGAAAAAACAGTATTTTTTTACACCTTAGTCATGTTCACGTTCTAAAATTAACACAAAAGGATGCTTGTTATTCATACATTCCTCAATTTAGATTATTAAGAATTCATAATAATAAATAATTTGGAGAAATGCAGAAGAAAATTTTAAAACATGATAAACTCTGCCTTTGTTTCAAATGTTATGATTAAAATTGTAGTTTGATAACACATATAAGTATATTTGATAGATATTCTGTGGTGTTGCCAAGCAAATTATCTTGTCATTTTTTTCTTTCCTTTTTTTTTTACTATAAAGTCCTTTAGAAAGTGGAAACAGTTCCAGGGTGTTTTCTTTCAATTGTTTGCATGGCTTTTATCTTGTGCCAAACCAAGCTAAACACAGTGAGTGAGTGAGTGAGTGATTCAAACTAATGTTTGGATTTCCAGACTATAATTATACAGATTAAGTAAGACCACTGACGGGAACCAGATGTCAGCGGATATTGTTCAAAGCTAGCGGAGCATCACTCATTCAGCAGTCTGGACAGATTCCTGACTGAACCCACCCTGATTTCACAGCTGATCAGTATATAAACTGTAGCAACCCAGAAGCAGGCATACTGGAATAAGTGGACTGAGCACTGAAGCAAGGTAACACTTGGTTTAAGAACTATATTATATCTCCATGAGTGTTGTGTTTATTTCAAAGCTGAGACACAGTATAACCAGGAGGTTTATTAACATTTGTTATGGTAACCTTCTTCACCCGAAGGATGTGGACGTTGAAGACAGCACTGCTGGTGTCACTCTTAGCATTTGTTTTTGCTAAACCAGTAAGTTTCAGCTGCTTCTCTAAGTGTGCTATTTCTAGTTTTAAACCAAATACACAACATATTTTGGTGACACCAGGATTACACGGCAAGGCTTAGTTTCTCTCTGACATATTTGACTCTGTTTTCAGTTTCATCCATGGAATGGACATAGACATCTTGCAATAAACAAGGCATATCAGGAATCTGACTCCATGGAATCAAATGAATCAAGCAGCAGGTCAGGCACGGATAGTCTAGAATCATCTTCTGAATCTGACGAGTCTAATTCCAGTGAATCTAGCGGTTCCGCAAGTAGCGACTCTGAATCCACTGAGTCCGAATCGTCTGAGGAGGATTTTCTCACCACTGCTGAACCTGAGACCACGAGCAGAATAACTGTAATACCACCAGTGCCCACACATGGCGACGTCACATGTTTTACTCTGTATCCGGAAACTGAGCCTAGAGGAGACAACTTTTAGTCATTGCACCTTAAAGCTTAACTCACATGAATGTTTAGTTTTACCATTTAGTGATTTGCTGGTCTGACCAGGCAGTTTAACTGTTCAAAGGAAATTTTCTTGAATGTATGCATACTTGAGACACTTTTTACTTCACAATTTATTGAATTTTACTTGATTTTTCTTTGCTTTAATGCACCTTACTGATTTTTACATACTGATTATACACTACCATTATTATACCAAATGTAATATATGCTGAATACTCATATATTTGCAATGTGGGTTTGATCTGTTATATTACATGAAATAAAATTGTGAAACCATTTACCATCAGTGGCAATGATGCAATTCACTTAAATCCCAACTTTTCTGACAAATATGTCCTGCATATTGTTCTATATCTAAACTGAGGTTGATCATGAAAAAAGAAAACAACACACACTCATGAGTAATAAGTCTGGCAGGAGTTTTTTTCTAAACACAGGTAAACATGTGTTTTAATTATTTCAAATGGTAACTAGGGCTCTTGATGCAGGTATACTGTACTATACACAATCAATGTTGGTCTTGACATGTGACTGACTGCCATACACTACTTATCACTGGTGGCTGTTTTAGTATATTTAGCATTTATTCAGTATTTGGTAGGTTTAGTGTAGTTTTTAACAGACCAAATGAGTGTGAATCAGTGCCTCCCTGGATCAGTTCTTTACTGGGTGTGTAAATACAATGTTATTGCACTTGTAACACGTTTAAAGTACCATTTTTTGCACCTGTATTTTTACTTGTCTTTGAATTTTCGTCTGTGGTCCATGAAAACCTATCATATGTGTGACTCCACACCTTCTAATAAACTACAAGTTTAAAGAGGAAACCAACCACCACATTATTGCTATTTTGGGTCCTTAACTACTGTACATATGTGTACACATGTTATGAACACTGCATTATTAAATAATACATTCTTCAATAATTATGTATTATTGTAAAGTCATAATATGACTTCTGAGCATCAGCTTCAAGGAACAAATATAAATTTAGATGTGCGAGAGAGTTGAGACCTAATTCCCATCACTGTTCTCAAATCAGTTTGTATTGTGACAGCTAGCTATTAGCATACAGCTAGTTTTTCTGGTCAGTGTTATCATGTTAGCATGTCAGAGATCAGGAATAAAGCTAGCCTTAGCCTTATGTTCCTTGGCTCGTTGGTGAATCAGGAACTAAAATTAGTGTGTGGATTGAAATCGAGGAAGATGATTCCCATGTGTGAACCTTTTATTTATTTATTTATTTATTGCATTTTTACTTTCATACTTTAAGTAATATTTGCACCATTCAACTTGCGTGAAGAAATCGAGGCAACTTTTACCAGAGAATTAAATTAAATGAGTTCTTTTACCACTTCTGTAGATAGAAAACAAATAAACAATAAACAGTACACAGATATTGTTAGTACTTAGTTTTATTTTTAATAGTATATTTTCATAAATCCAAACTACAGGTTTTTTCATAAATAAAGAGAAGGTCTCTAGCTAAAGCACTTCTTCCATATACTTTTCATGGTGGTTTTGAATGTCTATAAAGATTACAGCGCCCACTTGTGGCTTGGTAACTTATATTTCACAAAGTTTTTTTAAGTTCTGATTTGCCTTGCAGTGGTTTTACCCTGTGTTATTGTTTCATGGACGTTTGAAATTTATCTTTTAATTCCACCACATTTTAAAGCTGCAGTTTGAATTGTAATAGACATCTTATGAAATGTGTTCAGGCTTCTTTTTATAAGCTATTTTCACAGCTTGGAAAGTAGATCCTACACAATACACACACAATGTACACATGTTAGAAATATTACTCTGACTAGTTATACTATAGATAGGTAGTTTGCTAATATGGATATTAATTAAAATATATTTTTTCAATAAATGTCTATTCAGGCTTTTTTGTTGTTGTTGTTGTTGCAGGTTTGCAGGTTATTTTAATAGCTTGGTTAGATCCTAAGCAAGATTTTTTGTGCATGATTTAAATATGAGGGGGAAAAGCATTTTTTCGCTATTGTTCACATCCAACTATACTTTGATTTTAGACTTTTAGACTTTTTAGACTCTAGAATGGAGCTCGTTTGCTGTCTAGTTTGCTATGATGGATAGACATTTTTTTTTTATTATGCTTTTTTAATTTTTTTTACTAATATATTGTGTTGCAGGTGACAAATCCTAAACCTGGTTATTTCAAAGATATGATAAAATCAGTTTTAAGTCTTTGAATGACTCCAAAATTGCATGCAGACTTCCACCCATACATACATTATCTATACCACTGGAGCCAATCCCAGCTGATTTTGGGTGAGAAGCGGGGTACATCATGGGCAGGTCGCCAATCTATCACACTGAGACGAACAACCGTTCATACTCACATTCACACCTATGGGCAATTTAGAGTAGCCAGTTGACTTAATCTGCATGTCTTTGGGTTGTGGGAGGAAACCAGAGCACCCAGAGGAAACCCACACAGACACAGGGAGAACATGCAAACTCCACACAGTCAGTCAGCAGGTTCGAACCCAAAATCTTCTTGGTGTGAGGCTACATTGATAACCACTGCACCACCGTGCCACCCAATGCAGACTTCTAATGTAAAATAAAGAATTGGCTTTGGAGGCTAGCCCTAGGACAAAGTATGCACAGAAATGTGTGCTATTGCCAGTTCCATTGATTTCCTTCTGCACAGTGTGGAATTAACCATTTTGGTGGTGTACTAACTCTTACAGTGTTCATTTGGGTCCGGGTGTACTTAGATTTATTTATATATTTGAAAATAAGAAGGGAAAAAGTATCATAAAAATGATTATTATAAATGAACAACCAGTCATTTTTGTTTTTTGAAAAAGAAAAAAAGACTTTATTCATAAAGGATAAATCATGATACAGGGGAGAATAAAATATATTACATAAACTTATTATAATTGAGTGTGCAAACGTAGGTTTGTTTAAAAGAAACTGCTTTTTGACAGGTAATGAAATGCAGCCTCGGTACTAGACCAGGTTTGTCTGAGCAGTATCATTGCGTTCTGCTACTTATCACATGAAGTGAAGTGAGTCACTTGTCACCAACAGGTTTGGGGTGTATTTAAGCAATGATGGCTTCAGGGTTCTTGTTCTTGAGCAACGCAGGCTGGTCGGAAGTGTTGGTCTCCTCGCTCTCGTCGCTCTCAGATGAGATGCTGTCGGTCGTGGTGGCCGCGGTTGTGTCCTCCTCGCTGCTTTGGCTGTCTTCTTCACTCTCCTGACTGGGACTGGCATCACTGGCACTGGAAGTGGAAGCTGATTTCTGCTCTTGCTGGCTCATGTCATCACTGTCCGTGCCACTGGAGGCGTCCACTCCCTGGTCCAGCCCAACGTTGTGCACCTGCAGAGCCTGAGAAACCAGAGGAACTTGCTCAGAGTCTCAGATTTTGTAATATGCTTTTTTTTTTCATTGAGATCTTTCTTCCGACATGCATCAGAACATGAAGCACTATTTTAAAATGTATTCAATTTTATGATTATTCTCACCCCTAATGTAGCAACCTGAATGAATTCGAATGCTTCCTCTTTACCTTGTACACTTTCAGATCCACACCATCATACTCTGTCTTGTCAGATCCATATGATTTATAAGAAGAAGGTCCTTTCTCGATGTTATTGCCATCCACATAATAGATGGGTTTTTTGTAGTCACTCTGGTAGCCAATGCTGTCTCCACGGCCATTAATAACAGGGATCAGAGTGGTATCAATGAAAGGAGGAGAACTGGTGGTCCCATTCTCATCAGACTCATCACTGTCACTGTCATCGTCATCAACATCATCATCCTGAAGAAACAGAACAGAAAATGAAGCCAATCTGTAGGACCCAATACCTTTCTTATACTCATGAATACATGTGAATATTTTTATTCATTATTTCCATTTTGCAATAATTCAGTGCTGTATGTGTAAACTGTGGTTTTTAGAACAGCATACGCAGCAAATACACCGTGAGACTCATTACTCTGTCACATGCAACATATTCACACTATTACAAAACTGTTTTTTTAGGTCTGGTCTCATCTTTTATGGGGCAAGAGTGTCTCATAAGGTCGGCAGACAGGATGAGTCTCTCTTACCTCTTCAGAGCTAACATCAGCAACCGCAGCGACTTTCAAAGCCTGAAACAAAAACCCCAGAGTAAGAAAAGAGGCTACACTCACTTGTTGTACCAAATAGTGATTATAAAATACTTGAAATTAAGTGGGCTTTGTGAATATGTGAATACTGTGATTCTTTTTCAGTTGACGCCCTGAGAGGTTGAAACGACCACCACAGCCGTGCATGTAGCCATGCATGTAGCAGGGCAGGGTAGTGGTAGTGGTAGGCTCAGTGGTTAAGACATTGGACTAGTGATCGGAAGGTTGTGAGTTCAAATCCCAACACTGCCAAGCTATTGCTGATGGGTCCTTGAGCAAGGTCCTTAACCCTCAACTGCTCAGTTGTATAAATGAGATATATGTAAGTCGGTCTGGATAAGGGCGTCTGCCAAATGACCTAAATGTAAATGTAAAATTCATGCCCTGATGAAAATGCTCACCTGAGTATCAACAGGCTGCATTTCAGCACTCTCTGAGCTGCTGGCTGAACGTTTCACCTGCAAGTTAACCAAAAAGACTCATCAGACAGGAATACTTTCGATGACTTACAGATAGCACAACAGACCTCTATACGATAATGGAATAATTTAGTAGTAATGTTGTTTGCTCTGAACTTACAGGGTGACAATAGACCGCTGCGAAAAGGAGCACGAAAACAATGACAGCGTTCATTTTCCTTGGTTTGTTCTAAAAAAGTAGAAAGGTCACATATTACCTTTTGATCATTGTCATATCCAGTTTTTCAACCATGATTCATTAGACATGAATGAATAAGACATAAAGACATGTAATAAAAGCATTCTTTCCTTCCATATTAGTATATCAACACACTGAGAAGATTGCCTCAATATAGACCTCGTAATGGTCAAACTATAAACTGACTCAATTAGCTTTTTGGGCTTGTACATTTTTCCACAAGGGTTTGCCACTTCTCCTGCCCGTATCGAGTCGGCCACTATGTTTTTGGCAGACGAGAAACAGTTTCCCTTCTAACAGCATCCAGCGTTCACCATGAAACAACCCCCATATTTTCCTTTTTAGCCACGATAACACTACATCAACTATAAACTGGCGTAGTGAGTGTTTAGCTAGAGCTATAATAATCTCTTTCCAGTGTGTAATTCTTCGAGTTATATGTAGACAGATGCCAGCCGCTAGAACTAGAATGTTATATTTTAGTAAATGTTTCTCATGAAGATCTTTATTATGGAAAGTCAAGACTTTCGTTTTGTGTCTTTGATGGAAACATGAAACACCATGTAAAATACTAAAGGCTGGAAGGAACATTGTACCGGCCGCTTCAGAGGTTTTTCAGTTAACTGTTGTTATTATTAGTCCTTGGTATGAGGCTGTAATTGGGTGGTTTTGTTGCTGAAATAAATGAGTCAACTGACCAATATAACTTCCTCTTCTCTTTTCACATTTTGCCTCAATAAAATACACTTTAAAATCATTCAGATTAGTTCTGTTGTTTTAATGCAATAGACAATGTTTAAGATTTTAATTCCTCGGTTAATTTCACAGAGCCGTGTCTGGAGAGGACCAAAATGGAAACTTTTCTTTGTGCTTTAAAGCTATAAACTTAAACAACCCTGGCTGAAAATGTTCTGTAGAAAACCTATAGATGACCTTTACGATATAAAGTGTCCATAATTCAAATGATATATTCACCACCAAACAATCAGGACTTCGCTCTATTCGTAAAACACATCTAAAAGTACAGTATGAAGAATAAAAGTCGTCTCGTACCTGTTCCTCAGCTGCTGTGGATATAACTCTCTTGCTGCTGTGTGGTAGTGGCTCGATCACTACTTTCCAAGTCTCTTGGTTGAGACCTTAATTTGTTTTGATGCCCGCAGCTGCTTAGCTTTTAAACCCTGCTGCCTCTGGATTCAGCCAATCAAAGTGCATTTTGTGATGTAATGAGTCTACCGCTGCTGTCCCACCTTTTCTACTCCCACTCTTCCTGTGGTTTCTGTGGCCAGCCAATGCAAACATTCAACACCAGGCATGGCGAGCTAGAAAAAAAGGAACATGTCTTGGATTGTTTGCAATGTTATAGACATTTTCAGACTGTTTGTGAAATGCCACATTTGTTGGCAGCCATAGTATCTATTGTACAGGCATATACTGCACTGACAGTCTGTCTTTTGCACTTCATTAATGGGTTAAATCCACACCAATAAGCAGAGAGGGGATATAATAGTGAGAATAACAATACAGTTATGTACTCATTATAGTACTATGTAGATGACTATTTTTACTAATTTTATTTTAAATTGAATAAAATATTCAACTTCACAAGATTTATATTTGATCACCATTACAGAGTAAAAGAAAACAATTTAACCCTGGAAGATTGTAACCCAATTAGCAGACAGTATATGTAAATTTTAAATCATTAAATTTCCATAGCTATATAAATAATGTAGTTTCTGAAAGTCATTTCATTTCACAAGTAGTATCTGAAATTTCAATTACATTTCAGGCCCCAAATATTTAGTCAGCAGCAGCAATGCCTGAGACAATGGAGACAGATAAACATCTTTGGTCCGATTTATCATGTATTTTTAGTTTTAAATGCTTCAAAGCAATTATTGTGATAATTATCTGCAAATTATGCAAGCAAGAACCCATAGATATATCAGCATTTCACAGCTCAACATCCAGCCTGCACAAATATCTCCAGGTAAACTGTTAGCTAGCTGAGTGAGCTACACCCCCGTATTAAAGAGGCCGGATCACCCTTCCCAGAATCCTGTGGGCCATAGGTCCTAAAATGTAAATGAAATTTAAGATATTTTTGTTAAAGTATCTATATTTTAAATTCTTTTGATTCCTTTCGTATAACTATTCTGTATGTAAAGGACCTAAACCAGACTCACAGGTGGCCACGAAGAAAAGAAACTACAAGGCATATTTTGTTCAAAGCTTTCACATATGACATGTGAATGAATAAAAAGTTCAAGACGGGTTTCGAAGGGATCACTAACAGTGAATTTGCAGAGGGTTTTGCACAGAGAGCTAGCAGTCACATGCTTTCAAACCAAAAACAATGCACTGGATTCTGGAAAGCATGAGCCGGTCCATTAAAACTCTTTGTTTTGCCTGTTACATTTAATATATCTAAGTTCTGTTACAGCCTATAGGTAACACTCATGATCATGTGTAAGGACCATCAGTGCTAGAAAGCTAACTATGCTGTTAGTAACATGTATGAATTTAAATGTGATAGCTAGCTAGCTAATGAGCCTAGCAAGCTAATGAAACCCAGCAGCATTTAGCTACATTAGCTAAAATTACCTTTCTTTGTATGATGTTGACAATGGAGTTGGTGTTCACTTCAGCATAGCTCACTTGGTTAGTTTACATAATTGTTTAACAAAATGCGTTACTCAGATATAGAACATACTCTGATGTGTCATGTGAATTGTAGACATGTAAAAGCATAATTTGTAAAGCAATTATTGAAACAGACTCTTTATTTGCTTGATAACTGTTTACTATTTTAAATAAATACTACTGTTCTCTTTACACTACTGCTAACAATCTACTATGTGTAACTGTAAATTGTCATATTTGTAAAATGTTAAAATTGTGATCACTTAAATTTAACCTGCTTGAGCTATCAAATACTTTGCCACAAAAAAGATTTTATTTAATTGGTGCTGAAAAATTCAGCTTGTGCTAGACTAATTGTGAGTCATGGCGTTGAGTAAGCCCGAGCTTGAATTAACGCCACAGCATGACACATACAGTGGAAACTGTTGAAACTGAATATTCTATAAATGCTGCACTCTTATTTAGTATTTCCTTGATTTATTGGCATAAAAAGTAAGAACAAATTATATATATAACCTATAACATGCAAAATGATTAACATTCTAACTAATCAATATTTGGTGAAGCCTTGTATAAGAAAGACAATAGCATTCAATTTTGCTGTAATGTTTAATAAAGTGATGAACATAAGATTGTAGAGGGATCTTGGGATCAAATTTATGATGGTGCCAATCTGCAAAAGAGCTCCAAGTCTTATCTACTGCCATGTTTTACAGTTCATATCGTGTTATCATTGTCAGGAAATGTAATTTTGTGTTGTTGAATTTATTTATTTTTTTGTCATTGAAATTTAATATGCATAAAGATGAATGACTACACAATCTGAAAACTATTCGTTCACTCTATTTGTGGACTTAATTTTAATTTTCTTAATGCTTAAAATGGATGTCTAAACTACAGCATTTCTTTGTTTTGCCTCAAAATTGTAATAAACTTTAAAGATTTACTGATTTTAGTTCATCTCTTTGAGATACAGATTCTGTACTGCTTTAGATTAATCAGGCTTTTGTACAAAAACAAATTTTAAGCTACTGTTGTTCGGTGTATAATAGTGTATTTATAGTGTATTATGTATATGGAGTGTAAGCTGATGGAAGTATCCTCCAGACAGTGGGACATTCCAGAGCTGTACTTCATGATTTGTCATTGAAGCATGTTTAATTAAAAAGAACATCTAAGTGTTTATTAGGGTTCATGATTTGTCAACCTGTCATAAGCTGCACCTCAAGGCAACCTCAAGGCATTCTTCAGGAGTGATTGATAGACAATTTACAGCGTGTGCAATCGTCCTGTACGATACCTTGTATAAAGGTGAGTTATAGGGTCTGTGCAGGGTGTTGACTAAAAGGTAGATGCAGCAAAAAACTTCAGAGAAAGAACTTCATCAGACACACTAATCCTAGGTTGTCACCTAGAAAGATTTAGATGCGTCAAAACATGTTACATTGCAGTGCTGTTTGACTGAGGAGAAAAGAAGCGCAATGTTTTTCTTCACTCGGCTTTTTGGCACAGGAGAGAATAGTTATATTCTATAGTTTGTGTCTGGGATTTTCAAATGTTAAAATAAGCGTCTCGCTGTACAGCCTTGGCTGCCAAGCTGCCCGTGGTTCCCAGACGGATTAACACAACGACACCGCCACATTACCACAAGATTACAGAAACTTTCCCACTTGATGCAATAATGAACACAAGTCAGCTTTGCAACACGTAACCTGCTGTCTACACATTCAGCAGAGCTCATGAACTCAAGATCTCAAGGTCGCTGCATGCTACAATGTGACTGTCACATTGACTGATTATTTAGAGCAAACAGACGATGGACCTGCAGCATATAACTGATTTAAATAATGGGCTCCTTCTTATACGTTTTTGAGTCTCATTTTTGGAAGGAGTCTCCAGTGTCAGCACTTTCTAACAGTTAGAGGTAAAGGTGTAACTTTACGTTTTATCATACCTAAAAGCATTTTTGTCATATTAACTTAAAGCTGGTGAAGGAATGACTGCTTATGGCTGCTCTAACATGAATAGTAACAGGAACTAACTTATTTTGTGGACAATCCACAGCGTAACTAGGAACATACCTAGGCGCAGATGAAAAGTAAGATATGTCATATATGTCAATAAAAAAAGTAATTGTTGGCAAATTGCTGTGGTATAAGAGGAATACAACACATCTGAAAGCAATCTTTTGGAAAATAATTAACTTCATGCTGATAAATAATCATTGTTGATTATTTTCCTATTACAGAACTGTCCATCAAGTTTAATTCTTTTAATATTGCTCAACTGATCAATTTATTCCTCATATAGTGCTCATTTTATTTATGTATCATTTGTATAGTAAATGTGTGACAAAATAAAAGTCATTTTGAAAGGATATTACCAAAGGAAATACCATTATGGCATAGCAATGACTTGTCAAAGAGTTGCAAATTTAAGGAAATTCATTTCTGATTACAGATTATAGCTTTTAAAAATCTTGGCGTTAATCAATAAAGGAAACTCAACTGCGGTGCCATAGTCCTAATTCTGGCCTTAGTATCGGAATTTGGTAGTTTTTGTGCAAATTTGTAGCAACCAGCATTTCAAATGAATGTAGTCACTGACTCTAAACTGCAGTTTTATAACTTCTCACACGAGTCAAACAGGTGAAGACCATGTAGGTCTTACTAGTAGAGAGTCCATGGAGCATATAAATGAACGTGTTTCTTGTCTGCCCGATCATTGGCCCCTATTTTTGTGGAAAATCAAGAAATAATACAAAGAGCTTTAACTGAGCTCTGGTCCCACAGCATTGGTTTATGAAGCTGATGTCACCTTTTATAAGAGTGAAACTCATAGTGCTACAGGTCCTGCACCATAAAATGCGACTCAAGCCGTCAATCTTTGTGGTCAGTTTGTTTGGAAATGTTATGGGCATACAAGGTTTTTGCTTAGCCACACATGCTTTTTAAAAGATTGCTGAAATAAGCTATTAGGTCCTGCACCATTAAACAGTATATGAGAGTATTAATAAATGGTAGGAACCATTATGTGGTTTAGATTAGACTTTTTTTTATTAAGGAGAATAGCATTGTGTCATCATAATCATTAAACAGCTGAATAACTCTGTTTAGCAGTCAAAGGTGAGAAAGCCAGGAATGCACCATGAATCATCTTATCCCCCCTCTCTAACGTAGTGATCAGCTGCACATGAAGTTTACATGTGTGCAGCAGCATGTCAGTAAGGCTAAAGGTATAAAAAATTAAGTTATCCAAAGTGGACCACAAAATATGTTCCTGAAAGCTCTGGGATTTTTATGAGTGGTTTTAAGTGGTAAGTTTCAAACCCAAATGACTGATAGACATGGTGCCTTGTTGGGCTTTACCTCATTAAGTCAAACCCATAGCCAGGAAATAGATCGTCTATTGTAAATTCACTTTAAGAGTAGTTTATAAGAGATTTCCTTATGAGCAAAACAGAAAGAAACAGAATTTGTTCAGCAAAGCAAAATCTCAGAGTAAAAGAATGAATAATTTATCAGAAAATAACTCAATTGTTATAAATCTGATTTAATTTATTTGTCCCAAATTTCATTCTGTGACCTAATATGATTTACTGACATTTGTACTTTCACTAAATATGGTCTTGGTCTCTTACATAAGTTTGAAAAAAATTGTTTGTTGTCTTTTCTTTGCAGACACAATGTTTGAAAAGAGGTAATTCCTTTTTTTCTAGAAAACAAAGCCTAGTAATTAGAGCAATGCATGAATGAAGCCAACTAGTCGAAGTCTTGAAAGGTTTGGCCTTCAAAATGATTTGGTGGTTTTCGGTCTCAGTCTTGATTCAGTCTCATTTTCATTTGGACGTGATTTTGACTTGGTCCCTTAAGTCCCGGTCTTGACTCAATTTTGGCTAATCCTGGTCTTGGACTTGAGAACGGTGATCTTGACTACAGGCCTACTTGTTCATTCATGTAAATGTTCATTAAGCAAGAAATAAAACTCTTCAGGATGTGCTGCTACAGGAAAATAATTAAAGACAGGGCAGCGCGGGGTGACCCAATGCAAAATGAGACTATTTTGCAATAACAGCACACCCTGAAGTGTTTTATTCTTCTTATACCACACTAATATGCCAATGATTACATTTTGTATTAATTCCTTAATAATGAAGAAATGGCTTCTCTCTCAAGGTAATAAGACAAAAAACTAAGCTTATCATGTTCCTGAGACATGTAAAGCACAAAATCCTCTGTCCTTAAGAGGTTTCTATGTCTCTGCCTCTGCCTGTTAGGGCTGATTCACATGATATCAGGCGTCAAAGCAACAGTCAGCACAGGCTTGACAAGCATCCAAATGGAAGTGCTATCTTAAAAACGTAAGAGTGGTAGAAATAGGCTAAGGCAAAGATAGTACCTTAAGGAGCCTACTTACTATCTCAGCAACTGTACTGAACAAAAAAAAATAGATAATGGGTTCTTTTCTGAAACAACTTTGCGCATACATCATTTTTTTATTGTATTTATTTACTTCTTTATTTTTTATAGCAAGGTCATGGTACCACTTTGAAGTGGTGTCATACAACCAACACACACACACTATAAGTTTTTCCAGTTTGTCCTTGACTTTGATTGGATCCTTAAATTCATATTCACAGTATTTGTATCTTTAAATGTCCATGTTCCATGACGTCACGCTGTAAAATGGTTGATTAATGCTTGTGGTCGGTGGCAAAGGGGTCAAAGTTCATTTAAATGAGCTTGAGCGGAGCGTAACAATGCCTGGTTTGATCACTACGTGACGCTGAGGTTGGAACGGAGGCATGACGCTCTCTTTTAATACGATAATAATAGCAATGCGAGCATAAACTGACGCCCTGATGCTAGTCATGTGAATCGGCCTTTATTGTTGACACTGGAGACTCCTTCCAAAAATGTTAAATAAACATAAAACTTGCAGAAAACTTCATCATGTTAGCCATCACAAACATTTTTAAAATCTGTTCATGTGAAGTGTCCACCTGTGTAAGTTAAGCTGAATGATAATGTATCAGTACATGTCAATTAATAGGAACCTGGCAGCCAGAACTACAATCTGAGCCCGTTATAGAAATTTAATCAACACCTTCCGACCAATCAGATTTGAGAATTCGACAGCACTGTGGTGTAAATGCAAACAGTAATGGTTTTGTAGGTAATGTGGAAAAAATGTAAGTGTGAGTTTGTGTTCAGTGCTACATCATGTTTGCTAATTAGATTAAGCAATATTTACTGTACAACATGTATTTTTCATTTTAATGCAATGGTTATTAATAGTTACATTTGTAAGACAGTGAATCAGATGTATATTCAACTGCCTGCCATGTTGGTGCTGTCTATTATCTTATACAAGCCTTTCCTTTTTTGGTGCATGATTGGAGAGATTAGTGCAAAAAACCCCATCGTGCCACATTTCATTTGCTTGGTAAATTTAGTCCATCATTTCATGTTTTTAGTAAACAGTGTTTGTTCATATTTTCCAGTAGGTCTGGAAAAAGCAACACTACCACACAGAAGGCTGTGCGCGGGAATCCATATGTATAACACTTCATGAAGATCTGTCTGTTTATTCAAGTAACAAGACGCAAGAAATGCGTTTAGTACACACAAGAAATGTTATGACTTATTTGTCGATGTTCCGTCTTTGCTTGTAGTTTGAACAAAACACTGTTCAAGTCCAACAACAACCCAAATAAGAACAATAAAGTTAATCTTATGGAAAAACTCTTAAAACGAACGGGACATCTCAGCCTTCGAGAAAACAATTTTGCCCCGTT
This sequence comes from Notoglanidium macrostoma, assembly GCA_030068235.1. Lineage (NCBI taxonomy): Eukaryota > Metazoa > Chordata > Actinopteri > Siluriformes > Auchenoglanididae > Notoglanidium > Notoglanidium macrostoma. Next base: position 16,203,608 of record JAQQZR010000009.1, read on the forward strand.
TGACTACAAAAAGCTTAAGCAGATGTTTGAACAACAGTTCAAGAATTAATGAGACACTTTCTAAATGAATACTGTTTGTTTGGAAAATGTGTCCATTTACAGGATATTAATACTTTGTAGTGTGACAAGGTTGTATTTGGTTTAGAGAATAGCCACAAATATTTATGACCTTTTCAGCATGTTGCGCAACCACCTAACTTTGTGTTGACAACGTGGCCAATGAGCTGCTCTTTTTTGGTGTATTATTATATTAAAGCTCCAGTCAAGAGCAGCAACAATGGGGCCATGACTGTCTGACTTTCCTAACCAAGAGACTATTAAACAGACAGTCTCTGTTGTGACTAGTGAAAAAAGGCCTTACAATTGCACCATTTTTTAAATTTGGTTAAAATATTTTGTGCTTTATTGATAGATGAACTAAAGGTTAAGGTGTGTCAGCGTCACATCATTTACTGTAACATACAGTCTAAAAACTTCCAGAAAACAAGCCATGTACAGTGCGGTTAAATTTGCTCCAGAGAAAGACTTCACAAGACTACTTAACTCATTGTTTATATGTGTGTGTTCACATACATGTGTCTGTGTGCATACTATTACACACACCCTGTTATGATGCAGTCTGATGTATTTTTGGCTTCCTCCTCCATGTTCCTCCATGACTGGACCACCATGCTTCCTGTCTCTCAGACCTGTCTTCACTGTCCTCTGAGTCACTGCGCTGAACAAACTTCATGTTCCTCATTGGAGAATTAAGAGTAAGGACATAGGGGTAACTGTAAGGCATACAGAATGTGTTTAAAGAGAATTTCTTTCATAAAACTACAAAGAAATTAACTTTATCTCATTTAGAATCGCAGTGAGCAGGAAGTCCCTGGTAGTTACAGCAGAGATTTTGTTGAGTTTTTTGTGAAAATTGTCATATGATCATTAAACTGCTACACTTGATAACCATTTACAGCATTTGGCAGACGCCCAATACAGAGCAAATTACATTTATCTCATTTATACAATTGGGCAGTTGAGGGTTAAGGGTCAAGTGCCTGCCAGGAACCGGACCACTGCTGGGATTTGAACTCACAACCTAGACTAATGTCTTCACCACTGAGCTACCACTACCGATGTTTAGGTTAAGCTTTCTGTGGTGCTTCTCCAAAAAAATGTAAATAAAGCAAAACAAAATGACAGAATAGAATAGAATAGAATAGAGTAGAATGTAATAAAATACAATGCATTAGAATAGAATACAATATAATGTGACCAAATAGAACATGCAATAATGCAATAGAAAGGATATAATGTAGAATAGAATAGAATAGAATAGAAAGCAATACAATACAATAAAATAAAATATAATACAATACAATGGGCCTGATAATCCCATTCACACATAAGTCAGATTTGCGTGTAAGTCACAGACTTGTCAGTTGTAAGTCTGTGCGTAAGTTGAGGGGAAAATACGCGTAGTTTTGTAATGTAGAGTTACGAACACAGGAGTATCGAGCCCAATGTGAATTGAATAGAATGCAATTCTATGCAAATGCAAGCATAAATGCAATGGAATATAGTAGAATAGAATAGAATGTAATAGAATAGATTAGAATACATTGAAATAGAATGCAATAGAATAGAATGCAAAAATAATACAAATGAATAATACACAATTGAACAGAACAGAAAGGAATACAATGTGAGAATAGAACAGAACAGGACAGAATAGCTTTATAGTCACTATATAAATGCAATATATTTATAATAGTTTTCTTATATTTAGCATCTTTTTATGTTGACACTTCCATGATAGACCTGATAGACTTTCCATAATAAATATACATATGGTGCCTATTATGATGGCATTCAGAGGCAGGATGATATTGAGTCATGTGTGAATCAGATGTTTGCATAGTATACTGAGGAACCTTCATCTGGTTTATGTTTGAAGGCTGTTTAGATGTAGTCTCTTGTATCTTACAAGTCAAGTCAAGTCAAGTGGCTTTTATTGTCATTTCAACTATATACATGTAATACAGTTTACAGTGAAATGAGACAGCGTTTCTCCAGGACCAAGGTGCTACATACAAGACAACACAAAAGTACAAAAATATGTACGTGTGCAACAGTAGACAACAGAAGACAACATAAAGTGCATGTGTGCAAACATGTACACTATGTACGTATCCCATATTCCAGTGTTTCATCCATTCTGTAACAATAAAAATGGATCAGTTTGTACAAATAAGGTATTTGTGTTTGCTCTTCAGTTGAGATGGTCATTTTAATGAGAAGTGGCTGATGTATTCACATTTTTCCCAACAATACGTAAGATGTTCCGTCTCAACTAGCTTACTTTAAATGTTAATGACTGTTAGCGGATGTCCAACTGTGATGTAGGTTGCCTTCGAAGACTGCCTCAAGCCAAGACAGAGAGACGTCAACATAGCTGTCTTCTGTTTGGACAAACCTAAAGAAAAGCCTAACCTTCGTCAGGCCGCGTTTAAAGTGTTGTTGTTGTTGTCATGGCAGACCCTCAGTCAGCACTGGTTCCTGTATCCAGGCCAGCAAAAATTTGGTCATGGAACTGAACAGATCCAGTGTTTGTTTAAGATTCACTTGTAAAAAGACAGGTTTTTTTCCATTAACAAAGTTCCAGTGGTAAATCTTGAACCATGCTTTTCCACTATAAAGAATGTGGTCTAGTGACTGTGATGGTCCATAGTTCAAGGTTCACTAGATAAAAATACCCAAGAATGACAGATTAAAATTAATTAACATAAATGTTTTAATAATTAAAAATTAGAAAGTGCCTGCTAAATGTCACAAACTAGCATTATCTTGCTTTTAAATTAGCTACCTAACATTGCAGTGATGGTCTAACTGCCAAATAGCACCATAAAAATATAGCTAGCTAAGGTTAGAGTAAGAAGTTGTCATTAAGATTAGTTAAAACAAATGACTAAGAAACTAGCTAATCTGGTAGCTACATATTAGCCTGCTGTAAAAAAAAAAAAAGGTTGTTCAATAAGGTGCCATTAAATTGAGAAGCAATCACTGTAGTAAATATTAACGAAATAATCTGAAGAGCTTAACAATGGAACTTAGAAAGAGGGCTCTTTTTATAGAAATGAAATCAGGGGAGTTCACTGCAGTCACCACAAAAACAAAAAAGTTCAATTCCAGCACCAAAATGCTGGTCAGAAACCAACAACTCAGGACCTTGAGGGTATTAACTTGCCACAATGTGCACAACTGAAATTATTTTCTTGTCTGTCGTGAATATAAGGCACACAGTGCTGGAATTGTAAAGATTGTTGCTGAAGAAAGCACAGAATCAGGGGACAATACAAGCCTTTAACTATCAATTACAATTAAATATTGCAATCGAGTGTGAGCTACATTAATCAAGCTGATGTTTCAGCTGCTGCACCAACACAGAATAAGAGCTAAAAGCAATACAATTTTCTAGCATTTAATTAACGATATATTTTGTACTGTGTATAGGCACTGATGGATTTGCATCTGGACGGTCCTCAAAGCTGGAGGCAAAACTTGTAAAACCTTTCATGGTTATTATTTTTATGTTGTTCATTAGTAAACTCCCACGTCTGATTATGTCATGGTTTGGCTCACAAACTGGTGGAAATAGGGGCCTTTAAACAGACTTTAAAAATCTTGTTGAATTGTACTTAGACTCATTTGACTAATGATTGTGCTGCTCTATTGATCTGTGAAATTGTTGAGTATGTTTGGGTGATGGCTGGGTATGGTACCATACTGTTTCTAAATGCACAAATTATGTTAGGTACACTGTTGTGAAGTTTTCTAAGGGCTGGTAAGTTGTTCCAGGCTTCTATGAGAACTTGCAACAATTTTTCAGTTTCTGTAGCTATCCCAGATGCCCTTGAAGCTCTGCAGCTACCTCAAATATCTCAGATGGCCTTGATGAAGGTTTTTTATGAGAAACACTGTTACCTTATGTAGTTTATTAGTAAAACATTTACAGTACTGTGTGCTAAAGCAGCAAAAATACTCCCTACTCAACTCATAGTAACAAGTAAAATTAGGAAAAAAACATGTTAGTGATTAGGATTGGTAACTATCTATCACACAATAATAGTTCATTGTTCTACAAATTCCCAGTCCTTTGGCCTACAAATTAGTATGAAACATTTTGGGTGATGCATCTTTATTTCACTCTCATAAGCGAGACTTCTGGCTATGGTAGAGAGTTTGGCATGTTTCATCAATAAATGTGGGCAAGAAGAATTTGAAAAGAATTTGATGCCCAACTAACCACACAAGAGTAATTTGTTCACTTCACCAAAAACTCCTGAATATTTTTTTCAGTGAGTAGGTCTTGGTCACAAAGCTCATTGAGTACAAACAGCCAATATAATACAATACAATACAAACAGAATCAAAACAAGATATCAAATGCGCTATATCCTGTGGGCAGATGGTGAAACTACATTACTTGAGGTAAAGTTGACATGCTTAGTGATTTAATGTTAACAGTGTAATGGTCTTGAAGTATGCATGGTGACTTTTCACATTACTAACATTATTACTATCATAGTGAAAGTACTCTAAGCCTCTGGATGACCACTCTGGTCTTCTGATATATTTTGTACACTTGTCTGACCACAAACTTTTAAGTCACGATTGTAGCACACTGGCTGTTTGCACTTCCATGTGTACATATTTCCTTATACTAGTTACTCAGAAGAAAGAAATTTTTGAACAGGATGACACAATGGGCTTTTTACAGTCATTTGATTTATAAACAATTTTGTTCGAAATGTATTCGAAATGTAACAGACTATCAGAGAAAGCCAATCTGACACAAGATTATTTCAAAAACAACATACTGGATTTTACAATAACAATAGCAAAGTTTACCTACTGACTGTACTGCTCACGCTTAGAAAATATTATTAATATTGTATCCCTTAAGAGATTTTTGTGCTCAAGAAGAAGCTGGTTGTGCCTCCTATTTGAATCCCTTGTTGCCTCTTTCAGAACTGTTTAAGGACACTTTTAATAGCTTCTTGCAGCCAATTGTAAGCTGATTTTTACTGCTATTATGATTTTTGACCTCATTTTCTTCCATTATCTGGGAAGTGAAGTGTATAGTGAAATATATTCAGGAAACGATGTAGCCATTTCAACAAAAATAACTCATTAGTCTGCCTACAAAGAACCAGATAAATGAGCAATTCATTAGGTACTAGTCAAGTAAAGAATTCACACAGTATTAAGTCAAAACTGAAGCAGGATTCTTTGACATAAACACAGATGCAAATGCTTGAATGGGCATAGGCTATAGCACATCCTTCAACACAGATCTGTAGAGGAAGAATGCCTTTGTGGTCAGTCATAGTGTCATCATTTTTTTTTTTTAATACTGTAGAGGAAACGGTGAGCCATCCCCACATGGTGTCCATCCATATTTCATCAAAGACAAGTGCAGGTTGTTCTTCAATTTTGTGTGTGTCTGCATGTGTGAGTAGTGGTAAAGATCAGCAGACAGTTTCGTGTAAAGGGAAGTCAAGGCACACTATGAATACGTTCAAAGCATTTAAGTGGGGAGCAGACAGGGTTGCCAACGTAAAGAAGTTTCACTACACTTTTTAGACCTCTTTAGCAACTTTATTCCAAAAATAGCCTAGCAACTTTTTGAGGAGACGTTAGAGATTTGGTGCCTTCAAATGGGGTCGTGTTTACTGTGTTCACAAGAAAAGTCAATTTGAACGCCCATGTCTTGTGGTATTCACGACATTCACTGTTAGTGGAAACTTTTTGAAAGCTTCGAGATCGCAAGTCGTGTCATGTTTGTCGATGTTTTATTTCCGATGGCCAATCACGGAACACCATCATTCCCAAAGAGCAATCGCTCATCACCATCATTCCCAAGGACAATCCTTATTAAGATTGTTCCCAATGACCAATCACTGACCAAATGCTCCTCTTGTATATACTGAATTGAAAAATAAAAAGATAAATAAAAGCAAGCTATTTCATCTGTAATAGTTTCCTTCGTGTCTATTTCATGACTACTTACTATCAGTCCTTCTTTTTGTCTGTGTGCCTTATTGAATCTAGACAGAAGTGTTTGTAAGTGCATAAAAGGTTAGTTTGTGGTGACCAAAAATAACTTATATCTATAAGAAATAATTTATAATATTCTCTATTCTGATTAAACTCTATTCTATTCTATTTTATTTCCTTCTATTTCATACATGTCTTCACAAATTTGTCCTTCTTCGTATACTTGAAATTGTATTTTGACATGCAAATGATCATGATGAATCACTGAATATGCTAAAAGAGTTTTATCAGAATATAGAATAATACAAATTATTTCTTAAAGATATAAGTCATCATTAGCCTGTGACAGAAGTGAATAATATTTTGGAAATCTTAAAACTTCTTCTCATAACTAATGTGTATACGCCAAGCAAAAGGTTGAATTCAGCAAGAATCAAGAAAATAAAAATTTTCTGAATCAGGTCTTAAAAGCTTATAATGAATCTACAGCCATGAAGACGGGTCCTAATAAAGAAGATCACAAGTTCATCATTGCAGATCAGCATAAAAAAATCCTCTTTGGCTAAAGTACATGTCAAAAATATGAACTTAATTGACTCCATTATAAAACTTTTACAAAGTTTTAATATGACTGGCTGCATCCATAATTGTCCTGTGCTTTATGTGCATATTTGTGTGTGAATGTAGATAAAATGCAGCGTGAAACTTAACTGCTTCCCGTGTTAGAAGACGTGGATGATAGCAGAAAGCAAAGAAGTTTTTGGACTTGAGATTAGTGGGTGTCATATGGAGGGGCTACAAAATATTAAGCTTTAACAAGCTTTTGTTAAAAGATGCCATTAAATTTCCTATGTCATGTTTCTGTTGAGGAAAGACTGTAAATTGAGGTTTGGAGTTTAAGGGTAGTGTTAAATCCTGGTTTTAAATTGTGCGCACTCATTATGTTATGTAGAGCATTTTTTCCCCTTGAGATTTTCTGACAGGGTCTGAGAAAATCTATTTCTTTTTGAGTTTACTAACTTTTATATTTCAAATAAAATATTAGTCTTCTTACACATATTTCCTGCAAGCCCAGAAATATGAAGTTACAAATTATTTAAGTTCCAATAAAATCATATTTTAGTGTTGTCTTACACATTGTGAATTCTTGTGAGTTGGCAAAACATAATGTCTGGACAAAAAGCAGGAATATACTGTACTTTAACCAACACCTTAGCACAGATATAAACAGATCTGTGTTCACATGCCTCCCACATGTACTGTTTGCTCTTAGACCTTGCACAACCGTCCACTTTTTTGTCTAAGCCAATTATTACAAGACAGAAAAGTAGGTATAGCTTCAAGCTTAAGAGTGATGCCATGGAGGTCCGTGCCAGGTTTTCCCCAGACAGCTCGCAGCTATACATTCTCAACATATTCAACTAAATACATCTTTATTGCTCTTGTGAATTGTCTGTTAACTGCAATATTGCTGTAGGTATAACCTGAGGAATGCAAGCATATACATTTCAGCACTTATAATGCATTTATGATTCAACTCTTATGATGTCTCATAGAACCTTGCCAAAGGCGGCACAGTGTACGAGCACCAGAAAGCACCTGAATATCTAAAGCTTTCTGCCTCAGCTATGTCTGATCCACCATCTTTTACAATTTAATCATATTAAATCAGATTAAAAGGATTACTTCAGGTTTACCGGAAGGACTTATGGAAAGGGTGTAACATTAACTAGGTAGCAAAAATAGCAGTGGACTTAGCTATTTAAACAATGCAAAGCTGCTGTTTCCTAAAACAGTAATTACTCAGACCCAGCTCATGAAATGCAGTCAAGTCTTTGGATTATGGGGAAGTTTATTGACATTTCAAAAAGTAAATCTAGTTGTCTCTATCTATCTATCTATCTATCTATCTATCTATCTATCTATCTATCTATCTATCTATCTATCTATCTATCTAT
>JAQQZR010000009.1:16211707-16229216 GCA_030068235.1 Notoglanidium macrostoma
TCTATCTATCTATCTATCTATCTATCTATCTATCTATCTATCTATCTATCTATCTATCTATCTATCTATCTCTCTCTGCATAGGCAGGTGGAAAGGGTATTAAAATGTCTTTGTGGTTAATTTGCTTAATCTCAAACAGCAAATATGAGAGAAAATATATTCCCAAATATATTTTACTTTTTAAATACACCTGAGTGCTGACAAGCTCACTGGGATAAAAAATATGAGGGACACAAAGGCCAAATTCCCTTATTCATCAACGTAGGGAAAATTAGGGTATACATAAAGTAAATGAAACAAAACAGTGTTTTCCTAAATCATACAATTACTATAATATTAGCTTGAAATACCCACATCCTCTGTAGGGCAATAAGTGATATCTGTACTAAAAGTCTACTAGAAGAGAATACTAGTGCATTCTACCTCTATGTACACTGGGTAAGAAGGTTAGAGAGGCAAAATGTTCTCCAAGGACCATTGCAGAAGATGGTAGCATTTTGGGGCTACCAAGTCTCCAAATCTAAAATTAGACACACCATATATCCAAGAAAACCTTTCATTTTCATCTAAATACAAACTTGTGTAATTAGATTTCACTAACTGTAACTTCAACTGGAACTAGGTTGTTATGGTTAGATGAGAAGATGGAGCTATTTGGCAGCAAACATTCAAGGTGGATTTAATGTGAAAAGAAGGATGTTCATACAGAGAAGATTGGTGGAGAAAAGAATGGTTGAGGATGCGTGATGTGGTATATGTGTGATGCTGATATCACCAGGATTTCCTCTAAGATACAGGGAGTATCAGGAGATTATAAATGAAAATCTGGCAGCTTCTGTGACTGGATTGTGATTTGATTTTTCAGCAGGACAATGATCCAAAGCAAAAAAAAATTTCTATCAAACTTGCAACATAGTCAAAGTATCCCAGATATATATGACCTAAACCCTATTGAAAACAAGTGTAGTGAGCTGAAGAGGAGGTTGTTTTGAGTTAAAATACCAACACTATCAAGGTTCTACTGTAGGATTCTTGATCAAGAACTTTAACCCTACTACTCAGTTATGTCTTCTCTCAATTGTAAGTTGTTTTAGATAAAAATGTCAGCTGAAGGAGTGAACGCAAGAACAATAGTAAAAGGAAAGGCCACAATAAAGGACCCAGAACACTTTCTCTGCATTCTCCAAATTAATCATACATTATAGAACACTTAGTGTTGTGATACTGGTTATAATTGTAACACATGACAGTACATTGTGATACTCAAAAGCACGAATAAAGACATTATTAAATGTTCCATGGATAACGCAACTATGTTTCCAAGAAACTGACCTCTCCTAACCACGTACTCTGGAGTGTGTGGGGGAAATTCCACAGCTGTGGCCGTATCAGGGCTTCTCAGATGCTCGGAAGCCGGCACTAGTGTTACCAGGAAAACTATTCACAGTCTGTGCAAATTCATACATTTTCCATTCGGGAAATTTGTGGTAGAATGAGAGGTCAACGCTTTGAGTGTGTTCAAATTTATGTCCTTTTATATCTGCCAATAAATGCTTGCACTCCCAATTTAAATTCATGACCATGTTCATTTTAGACTGCTTTTTATTTAATATTGTACTGTAAATGAATGTACATAAATGTTTTAGTGGATGTGGTTCATATCAGACCAGGCAGTAAAAGTCCAATTAACAACAAAACTACAAAATATGGTTTTCACTGAGGTTAAATGATTATCATTGAAAATACTGGGTAATGAATTTACCACCAAGCAAAATACTGGGAATAGAAGTCATAATATGGTGGCTATCAGCAACCAATGGAACAGTAGGGAAATTATAAAAGGAAAATTTTATGAAATAGTTATGGTCAGCTGGTTAACTCACACAGAAAATATAAGTAGGAAAATCTTTAGTAATGGATATATTAAGAGCGATGTCTTATGGCTGAAGTCATACTATAAATGCTCATAAATGACTTACGTAAATGTTGTATTAAAGCTGATATAAAATGCACGTTAGCATTACTGAGAACAAATTTGATTTATAGCTGTAAACGGTTTCCTGTCATGTTATAATATTCTTCTTTCCTAATTTGTGCAAGCTGTTATTTATTAGTATTTATACCACAGCTCTGCTCTGCTTTATGCGTAACTCTGATTGGTCAGAACATGTTAGTTAATTTTCTATAACACCAGCTCTGACAATAGTGCCATCTGCAATTCAAATCACAAGTTTATGTTAATGCACTCAAATGTTACATGGTGGACTCTCCATAAAGAGAGATTAAAAATTTATATAATCATTGATATGGTGATGTTTAAGTTTTCTGTGAAGATATTTATAATGTTTTTTATTTTTTTACATTTTCAGATGGAGTCTCCAGTGACAGTCAGGCCTAGCGCTATTACTTTAGGTTTTCCACCACAGGAGAGTCTTCAGTACAGAGGAGTTTGTGGTTTCTCAGTAACATAACAAGCTGCACTTTTGTCCTATTAACTTCATGAAAGAAAAAAGAAATTCTAGGAAGGGAAAGATTGACTTAGACAAGAGCTAACTTATTTCACAGATGTTCCACAATGTTAAACATGACTATTTACAGATAAAAAGTATATGTCTCTCTTAAATAAATAGATATTGTAATTGTTGGCAAATTGCTATGGTATAAGAGAAACAAAACACTTTAGGATGTGCTGTAATCAACTTTGGGATGGTATTGATAACTCTAATATGCATTAGGCTGCATCACACACCTAAGTCAATGATGATTTTCCCATAACAGCGCAACCTGGTGTCTTATTCCTTACTAGTTTTACACATTATAACTAATCGAATCAGTCTTATAGTTATAACTATTAGTTATAATTATTAGTTAAGATGCTTTGTATTCATGAAAAACTGTGTATGTTCATAGATTCCTCATAAAGCTTTTCGATCAGCCTTTTTAATAAATAACTGTTTTTAAATAATTTCTCAAAGACTCCCCAAGTATCTTAAAGCCACTGATGATAAAGAGGAGTCATCCTACAGATTCAGCAAGCCTCTGCAGATTAGCACGCTGCTCTAATTTCAGTGTGTGGGCTCGCTTAAAGGTCACCATCCAACTCCTGCAAGTAAACTTCACTTGTTCTTTTCATTTCATGTCACCGATTAACACACTCTCTAACAGAGAAAGCAGATGTGTGGGGTAATGAAAATGTGCCACAAGCAAAAACATGCAGGAAATTATTATTTAACAATGCTTTTTTCAGAAGCTGTGCATGACTCCTTATTTCCAAAAGATATTTTAAATACTTGTAAACAGAAATGCATTGAACATTGTATTCTTGTAAAAGATAAATCTCCAAGCAATATTTTTCTGATGTTGATGTTGATGTTGTTGAAAAATAACAAATTACGGAATGTACCCTTGAAAGCAAATGTGTGTCCATTTTATGCTTTCCATGTAATTTATTTAAGGTTGTAACATATCTGAGGTTCTTTTTTCTTTTCAAATTACTCTTGAGTAGGAAATACTAAAATGCTATGTGCACACACACACACACACACACACACACACACACATATATATATATATATATATATCCTGAATCAACCTTTGCAATCTATATGAAAGCAGAAATGAATACCCATTCACGATCACATGAAATCATGCCAGGATGTCACCACTGACAGGAAATGACTAGTAGTAAAGCTGATTGGGTTTTTCTTTTGGCTGCATTACTGCCTCACACACCCAGGGACTTGGTTTGATCGTGCGCTTGGATGAGTGTGAAATCATGTTGGCTATACAAAAACAAATTGTGTTAATGCCACTCATTTATATGTAACGGACATATTCAAATCCAGGAAAGTCAATAAACTTTTAATTTCAGTGTTTGGTGTATGCGATAGTATATTTGCAGATTTCTGAGTCGCACTGACAAACTTACAGCTAGATACATAGATATATAAATAGAGGTACTTTATTGATCCACAAGGGGACATTTAGAACAGTTAAGATTAAACTTCATGTAGTCACTCAAACTCAGGATTTCAGAGGTGAAAAACAGCAGCTATTCCTTCCACTGTGCTGACTACTTCCTCTTGTAGTATTCCCGGATTAAAGGAAAAAAGCATGCTCATCCATGATCAACAGCATATTTAGTAACTAAATATGCAATTCAGCATCATGAGAAAAATAGGTTGGGATCTCAGGAAAACAACTTTTGTTACCTTGAGATCACAAAAAAAAATATACTCATGGCCTCAGAGCCTTCTGAGAAAACTCAGAACAAGTCCCTTTGCCATAGCATGTGTTTGTACCAGAATAAATCACCTGTATTTTGACCATATAAATGGCATGAAATGACCCAGAATAACTAAAATAAAACTATTAGAGGTAGAGTTGAGAGAGAGTCTAGAACAAGTAGGTGATCTCTCTGTTTAAAGACACATGATTTATTCAGCAGATAATGCTCAGGTTCAGTTCCAGTGAAATCTATAGTAGAGTTGTGTACCCTTGAGCTAAGGTACGACTGCATGTGGGAAGGCCTGTGATTTTGCCTGTCAAAGTGCTATGTGTGTGTGTGTGTGTGTGTGTGTGTACGGATCATGGTGGTCTTGGTTGCAGTGTGTGGGAGAAAGCTCTGCTTCAGTCTGCAATAAAAGCCAATAAAACTCTGTACTAATCCCACAACACACACACGTTCGGTCCATCTGACCTCCTCACTAGGGACAGGCTTATATTTAACCTTCTTCTGTGTGTTTTAGCACTTTGTGTGTCAGGCAAAGTTATTAACCCACTGTTTAACAATCCCACTCACTGGGTGAATGTGGAAAAGTGTATTTCTCATGGACAGCACGGCTTTAAGCAATGGTCACAGGGTAGCAAGAACTCCTGTAGTGTTCTTTTGACTCCAGTGAAAGTTAAATCAGCACTTTAACAGTTAACCCTAGTGATTTTACTGTGTAGAGCATGTTTATGTCTGTTTACAGTGCCACAGGGAGACAAAATTATACCACTTAACAGAAATGTGAACAGTGTTTGGGTTTATGAACTTGACTTTGTACATAAACCTGCAAACTTGGATTGTCTGCATGTTTCAACAGCGATATGGACAGAAAAACAGCCGTCATTTACCATTTACTATGTTTTCAGCTTTGAGATGTTTTGTCAAGTCCTGTATAATAGCTGAGATAGAATGTGCCTTAAAACTTCATTAAACATTTCTTTAAAAGAAAAATAGCCTCCATTTTCCATGTTCCATTTTCTCCCTTCCTCGATTATAGGTGAAATGAGATACCTAGTATTTTATTGTTAAAGTCTAATAGATGAGTTAACATCACCAACATCAGCATCATCTATTTTATTCATTTTTTTACACCTTCAGCTTGTCAAATTTTCAGTTCATTAAATCTGACCAAAACTAAAAAAGAAAAATGACCACATAACATAATTCTGGTAACAAATAGTGCAGTTATTCAAGAAAATAAGTCATTGTAATGTTATACAAAACTTTTAGTAATACAAAACATGCTATTTCTGGCCTTGTGTTGATAAATTACATTTGCCCTCCAGACAACACTTGGCCACTGAAATGCAAAAATTATGGTTGGAGGTTTGTTGAATCATAGCACAGGATGTGGGCATTCATTTTTTTATTGTTGCTGTTTTACTGCAGTGTTTTGTTCATATTATGTCTGCACGACGTACCAGGAATGCACCAGTCTGTGATCCTTTTCAATTGTGCAATGAACAAATAACCTAATCTTAATATGAATCAAGTTTATCATTCATGAATTTTCTCTTTTAATTGATTGAGTCCTACCTGACTGCCTATTTCCTGCAAAAGATGAAGTGCATTATGGGTCTTCTGCAACCCCTGATCTGCATTATTTGGTTACTAACTTTTGTAAAGCATTATGGGATATGACGAGAGCGTTGCATATTATACTATCCTTACCCATTTCAGGCATGCAGCTAATCAGTCTTGAGTACGTATTCATTCACAGAATGAAAGTCATACTAAAAACAAAATCCGGCCAGGATAAATACATTCTATAGGTTCACAGACATGACATGTCTTCCCAGTTTCCTGAGTCACATACTATCCACAAATGGCAGACCACGCACTTGTCTAACTACACTGAGAGTGGGTTAAACTGTCACAGGAAGTTCCTGAAAGCTAGATGCGGTGTTGGTTTGTTACTGCCAGTGCTGGTTTTGGGACTGCGCCCCCGCAGAGATAATTACAGTGCAGTGGAAAAAAGCAGAATGACTGACAGCAGTTGTGCCTTCCCTCTGAAAAGGAAGCAGACTTCCATGGTCATCATCTGGGTGACGCCCACAGTGCATGTATGACCTGTAGGCTGCAATATCTCTCACAGGCAGATATGAAGAAAACTATTAATAATATTTGGTAAGTTGGGTACAGTTCAAGGGCTCCCTCATTCTGTCAAAGCTTTTGACATTATTTCATCACTGAAGCCTATTTTAGTTTTCAGGTATTTTTCAGCTGTATGGAAATATGTAAAGCACTTTCAGTTACATAATTCATGTTCTCAACGGGGGAAAACAGGCGGTGTCTGCCCATGTTCTCTACAACCGCTCCTAAACTGAAGAGATGTCGAGAACTTAAATATGGTGTTCAAGAGTTCTTTTTGGTTCCAAAATTTCAAATGCCAAGCCAACATTTTGTAAACATTGGACAGGCATACTGTTTACAGGAATCATAACACCAGGAACTTGTTTTTCAGACAGTCCTTCTAATTATGTAATAAAGTGATTTAATTCTAGCTCTGTTGACTCTCTAAAGTTGAGTCTATCCAAACGCCCTATTCAATTATCAAAACCACATTAAATAGCCATTATAAAATCGTGGGGCTAAAGCAATGTTCTTAAACTTAAAAAGTCAATCCTGGGCCCTGAACCTACAGTTTGGGATTTTTTCCATTCTCCAACACAGTGTTTTGCAAAGCAGGATCACCCTTATAAAGCACATTTTATTATTTTCCTTGTTCTTAGATTTTTGTTTTTACGTAGGAATTGGCATTTAGCCAAAGAGGAAAACTTGCTATGTAGTAAGCGGGAAAATTTGCCATAATGGGGAAACTCCGTGTAGTAATCTCTGTACAGACTCCTTCCTTAAATTTGCATTTTCACATGTGCAGAGTTTGATTAGGACTAAAGATTAGGAGTGAACGCAAACTCTGCTCTGCAGGAGGGGAACTTTCCTCAACCGGGGCTGAACGTCCATACTGATACAGGCTGCTTCGTAGTATCCTCACAGTCCTGAGGCAGCTTATAAAGGGCTTTGTTGTCACAAAAGATGCACATTTTTAAGTTGGTCTTGAATGAATATCTTCTCAGGTTATCCTGTGTTGTGCAGTGTGTGAAAAACTAATCCCTATATCTACTCACACTCCACTCATGAATATTTTCAACCTGTGTCCTTCCATCTGCCATGTTGGTTTTGATCTTAAGTCGCATTTGTTTATGAGAAATTCTGCAAGATCCCAAATTCTGTTTCTATTCAATTATATTATGCTTTTAACACCAGATATTAACATGAAGCAGCTTTGCAGAATTCTATATGTGTATTATTCTATATCTGAATATCTCTACATCTGGAGACTCACATTTTTAATATTATTTAGTATTGTGTACATTTTGCTCAGTGGCCCAGACATTACACTCTATTTTTTTTATTTTTATATAAAATGCAGACTATGTATTGTATTGTATGTACAGTAGTTGCACTTGTCTGCTTTTGAATTTCACGTGACTCACTGGCCTCAATTTTAGCAACATGTTTAACAGACAGTTAAGTCCATAAAAATCCTCATTTCTATTCTTTCAACACAAACTATTTTAATCATGCTTGCATGTGTATGAGAACTGTTTAAATTACGGTTGCATGTATATGAGAGACAGTCATTTACATGCACAGCTTATAGAGGAAATCCTTAAATGCTTTTTGCTGTAGTCTCTCTGTTGTAAAACAGAACTCAAGCTATTACGATTTAAAATATAGGAATCTTCCTGCCTTCTTTGGCTTTTTAATAGGATTGTATCTTTTATTTGATGCTATTCTCGCTTCAAGTACTGACTATTTTAAGAGGCAGTCATGGAAGGGCATTCTAACATGCTTTTTTCCATTTCCTGTGAAAATAGCGAAGCCCATAAAACATCTGTTTCAGAGACTTTACAAGCTTGCAGGAGGGAGCAATGGAGAGCCGGGAAAAGCGTAAAGTTTAATGCAAACCCACTACACTGTCTTTTTTTTCAGTTATGGTAGCATATACAGTTTTGCAGTTGTTGTTGTGAAGTAATCTGATCATCAGCAAATCATGGCACCATATTCAATTAGTAACGGAAAAAAAACTTTTGATGTAGTGCCCTTTTATGTAATGGAATGAAATATGGAATCTTTATATTTGCAAAAACAAAAACAAAAATAAGTAAGAACACTTTTAACAGGTGGGTTTATAATCACTTATGATGTTATTGGCTATCCAAGTGGCCTCTCCACCGCCAGGTAGCACTTTTACTGAATAGTATCACACAATGACTTTAACTGCAGTTAAACAGGAATAATTAAGCTCATGCAAACCAAATTTGAACATCACCATTTGATGTGCAAGCAGTGTTGGAGGACTCATCACTGAATGGTTTCTCAGTCAAACATAAGCTGTATTTTTGTCTGATTAACCCGTATTGAAATGCTTATATTATTATAATTTGCATGATAAAGAAGACATAAAGATTAAGAAGACCGGAAAAGGTGAAAAGTTAATATCATCTTGCCCAGCTTCAATAGCAAAGCGACCAAACCTAAATACTTACCCTAACCTAATCATAACCTGAAAACTGTTCACAGATGGCACTGCTGTCTACCGTACGCTTTCCTGCCTCTACTACTCAGAATTCAGCAATCAGGCCACAGAGTGCAAACACAAGGCCAAAGCAGTCTTCAAAACCTTGTTTCCTCTGCTACTCTCACCAGTGACAGCTGGGCAGCTTCCTCTTCAAATCTGTTATATATATATAAATGGATGGAAAGATTTGGCACCCACAGTCAGGTTATCTGCATCTATGGGTTTGACCCTGCAGCAAGCGTTCATAAAACCACAGTTACATAAACAAACAGTATCTGGAATTTCCTTACATTCAAGGTGAACAGGTCAACACCAAAATAAATTTTCAGTAAGCTCTGTTTTTCCAGATGTAATCAGTGCAAATGGCTGCACCAGTTTACCGAGAATTAATTTGCATTTGTATTTTTTCTAACTGGGCAGTACAGGTAGAGCTGTGCCTCACAACTCCAGGGTTACTATCTGTGTTTAATTTCCCCTGGGTTCTCTGATTTCCTCCTACCTGGAAAAACATGTGGATAGGTAGACTGGATATGCTAATTTGCCTTATAGATGTGAATGAGTGTGTAAATGTGTGTGTGTTGTGCTTTGCGATGGACTCTATGGTATCCCTTATAGGATGTATTCATACATAAACACCTAGCATCATCATGATAGACTCTGGATCCAGCACAGCCCTGAACAGGATAAGGTTACAGGCTGAAGAAGGATGAATGAATTAATATCATTTAACAGCAGTTTGATATTTCACCTTAGCTTAGGATTCTTTTTACACATCAGTTCCACCTGTGTTTCTGTATTGTTTGCAGTCTGTGGTTTCTGCATGGACACACTGAGTAGCATCACTGTAATTCTATGCATATAGATCACGAATTAAAAACAAGCATTAATGTTTCTAGACAGGATGGATCCTAAAGCTTGTATAGGTCCATACAATTTTGCATGATTTAGTTTAATAAAGTGGATTGCGTGTAGAAAACGGCACACTTTTTGCGTGTACTTTTTTTGTGAGTCTGTCATTTGTGTGTACAGACTCTTTCAAACAATATGGGCACATTTAAAAGGAAAGTTTTGCTAATAATTATTCGATATTTGCGTGGCACGGTGATATAGCAGGTAGCATTGCCACATCAGAGCTCTAAGGTCCCCCGTTTGATCCGTAACTTGGGTTAATATCTTTGCAGAAATTCTTTGTTCTTCCGTTGTCCATGTGGGTTTCCCCTGGGTCTTCTGGTTACATCCCACCTCCAGAAAACATACCAATAGGTGGATTAGCTAAGATAAATTGCCTCAAGATGTGAATGTGTGTGTAAATGTGTGTGTATGGTACCCGTCAATAGACTGGCATCCCATCCAGGGTGTATTCCCACTTTGTGCCCAGTATTCCCATGATAGTATTCCCATGATAGTATTCAATATTTTAATGAACTTAGCATTGCCAAGTTTATGCTTACGCAAACTAGCATGGTCAAATTTGTCTCAGAAGATATATGTGAAAATAAAAGATTAAAAAGAAAAGAACAATAATAAGAACTACTATTACATACTATTTTTTTTTTTATATTCATATAAGATATGATAAGATAGGATAGAATCTTATTCATCCCGAAGAAAATTTTTGTTGCTCAAAATTACAACATAAGAATAAAAACAATAGAGTATTAAATTAATGTAACACCAGTGACTAATAGAATAACAATACAAATTAGATCAATTTAGTAAAAGTAAGTCAACTAAAAAACAAAGATTAGAAGAGTATGAAAGAAATATTGGACATGAAAGTCATATTGCAAAGTGATGAAAAAAGGTATATATTGCACATGATTCTGGAAAGTAATGTTGCACTTGATATTGATAAGTAATATTAATATTATAGGTTATTAATATTAATATTATAGGTTAAAATTGTACATATTAATGGTTTTCTCTAAGCCAAGCTTTAGAAAGCAAAACACACATTTCATATTTTCTTTTTTTTTTTTACTTGGGGGAATAAATGCTGCTTTTAAAATGTTTAATATCCTGTTTGTGCCAGCAGATGGAAGTGTTGGTCTGTAAAACTGATGTCTGAAGTGGATCCACCATGGCACTTTTTCATCGTTCCCAAAAGGTTTTACATAGAGGTAGCATAAATAACTTTTCTAATGTGCTTTTATTCCTGAGGCTGGCCCACAAGTTCACCAGGTGGAGAAAAGAAGCTGGAGAAAACTGAGTGAAAAGGTGAGACAGAGTGAAAGGAGAGACTGTTTTAGTCATTCAGATAAAGCTGTATGGAGAATATAAGTCTGTCTACACATTGCATCCTACACATACGGCAGATTTGTGATGGGACATTTCTCCACAGGTTAACTGTTTTCAAATGCACCACAATCGTGGGTGAAGATCTCAAAGCATCTTTCACATTCATGCTTATCTGCTGAAAAAAAAAAAAACATCTGCTGCATTTTCTTTTCTAAGGGCGTGCAGGACATCAGAACTGATGAATATTGATTTCCATGGAGGAGAGGTGACCTCAGCATATTTCCAGCCAGAGTGGGAAAAATGACACATCTTAAATGAATATTGGGTGTATATGCAAAAAAAAAATTAATCATCATTTTTTAAATCACAAAACGTAGTTACTTTTTGCATAAAATTTTGATCTATAGAAAATAGATAACTTGACATGGAAAGGTGTTTGCATAATAACAGCCTAATTTCATGAATTGGTTTTTATGGCTACATACACTCACTGGCCACTTTATTAGGAACACCTGCACCTACTTGTTCATGCATCATGTGGCAGCAGACTAATCCATAAAGTCATGCAGATACATGGCAAGAGGTTTAGTTTGTTGATAGCAGATGAGCTGCTTCGTTCAGAAACTGCTGATATCGTAGGATTTTCACACACAACTGTCTCTACATCTAGTGAGCATCAGGTCTGGATTGTGGATGAGAGAGCTCAGAGGAGAATGTCCAGACTGGTTTGAGCTGATAACGTCTACAGAAACTACTCTTTGCAAGTGTTGTGAGTAGAAACACATCTCAGAAAGCACAACATGTCAAACCGTGAGGCGGATAGGCTATAACACCGGACAACTATATATATATTATAGAAGGATGGAAAAAGAGCAGGTGATGCTTACCATGGTTGTAAAGAGTGTTTTTTAGTGTTACCTTCCTGAACATTAACTAAAGCTTTTGACCTGTATCTGCATGATTTTATGCATTGTGCTGCTGCTATATGAATAGCTGATTGCATAAAGCATGAATAAGAAGGTGTAAGGGTGTTGCTAAAAAGTGAGAAAAACTGGTGAGTGTATATTTCCTATATATTTAGCCAGAACACTAGCAAATGCACAAGAATAGCAGCTATTATTGTAAGCTGAAAGCAAACAAAAAATATATATATTTTCAGACATGGAAACTGCCAGTTGTCAACTTTTGAAATGACACATGGGAACCATGCTAGATTGACAGCATTGTGAAATTTCATGAGCAGATTGGACATTCTACACTAACAGACAAAATTTATAAAATAGTAAAACTCTTAAATCGAAACTGTTAAGCAGGTTCATAGAATAAAGCTTTAGATATTCATTCATTCATCTTCATTAACCACTTTATCCTGGTCAGGGTCAGAGTCTATCCTGGGGACACTGGGTCTGAGATGGGAATACATGCTAGATAGGACACCAGTCTGTTGGAGGACAAACACATTCACACACTCATTCATAGGTGGGGCAATTTGATATAGCCATTTCACCCACCATCATGTTTTTGGAAGTGGAGACCTTGAGGGAAACCAACATGAACATGGAGAGAACATGCACAGAAACTCCACACAGACAGGGTCATATGCCACTTTATCTTGGACAGGGTCGCAGTGGATCCCGAGCCTATCACAGCACCCTGGACGGGATGCCAGTGCATCGCAGGCCCCCATGCACACGTACACTTTTGCATCTTGGAGCAATTTCGAATAGGCAATCCACCTACTGGCATGCTTTTTGTGAGGTGGGAGAATACCGTTTAACTTTACTCAAATTTACATCAGCAGGCTTGTTTTGATGGAAACATGACTAGTAAAAGCAGCTCATAAATGTGTTGGGGAATTTGGGTTAATAGCAAGCTGCAACTGCTCACTTCCTGTCAAATGATTTAGCATTTTTTTCATTTTCTATTGATAAAAGAAGCATGAGCTGATTAGCACTTGGGCATGCACATCTGAATGCAGAAGCAAAATGCACACCACTAGCTCTAAAATGCAATTAATTTATATAAATGTACAACAGTGGTCACCAACCCTGTTCCTGGAAATCTGCCTTCCTGCAGGTTTCATCTCCATCCCAAACCTAACACACCTCTTTTAATTGTTCAAGAACTTCTTAAGGGTATGATTAGATAGTCATGTGGGCACAATCATGTTTGGAGCTAAAGTCTTCAGGTTGGTAGATCTCCAGGAACAGAGGTGGTGACCACTTTTTTATGCTATCTGACTCATTGTGATCTCACGCCTTTTATCTTTATGATATGAATGGGAAAGTAATACGTATATAAGGGAAGGGGGTGTGAAGGTATGTGTAATTTTTATTCCTGGCATGATGGAAAGTTGTCATAATTGTACCACCCATCCATACAGCTAATCTTTTACAGCTAAGCTTTAATCTTTCTGCCAAACATCAGCTTTTTGGGTAGGTGGTAAAGTATAGTGTCATGTTAGATATAAAACACAAATCCAGAGGCTTGCCATGTTGGCCTTTGTTGGGGAAGCAGATTTGATCTTCACATAAGGTTTCCTGAAACATCTGCAGTGAATGTGAATTTGTTTTTGTTTTTTATCTATATATCATAGTTTGAGTAGTTCAAACCCAAATAGCAAAGGTTTCCGAGTACAATTTGGTTGTTTTAAATTGCAATATTTTAAATTTTCAATGGCATTTGGAATATTGGCAGGAAATACCCAAATGCAACCAATGTGTGTTATTTTGTAAAGTGTTCCTATATTTGGTATGCCAGAAGTGCAAATTTGGTCTGAAATTGTAAACCTTTGGACGGTCATGGTGGATCCAGAGCTAAACCCCGGAACTCTGGGCGCAAGATGGGAGAATGCATCCCCAGATGAGGCACCAGTTTTATTTGTTAGTCATATTAAAGGAAAAAAATGTATAGGGAAAGTGATCTGAAATGAAGAAATGAAAGAATTTAAAAGAATTTAAAAGAAAGTGTATTGTTCTGTTGTGTATACACTGTAAAAACGATAGCCCTATTAAGCTATGTGATTTTTTTTTCTTTCTCTTTGACTCTAATTGTCATGGCAAGTTTTGGATATAGACTCAATTAACTCAAGTTATCAAAAATTAAACTTAAAGTAATCCATTGTCTTGGCATTATATTGGTTGTCAGTGTTCATTTAACTCGTGCCTGTAAGTTATAAGTTGAAAAAGGGGAAGGGGGGAAGGAGGAGGAGTTATACAGAGGAGGGGTTTTTTACAGTAGGCAATGCTGTTTTTAAGAAGTGATTCATTACTTAACGAAACTGGAAAACTTTTTTAATTTAAAATTTTTAAAAATTAGTGCTCTTAACATAAAATAGCACTGCATATGAGTATAGATGAAGTTATTTTAACTAGAAAGTGTGAGTTGAAATAGTGAGGACTTGTATGATTATTTGACAGGATTAAGTTTTCTTGAATGAACAATGTAACGTAGTAAGTTGATCAAATGATCATTAGTTAAACACCTTGCATAACTTAACTCATTTGAAACAAAGGTTATTTTCATGTTGAATTTGTTCACATTTCTAAGGCAGCAGGTGAACTTTCGTTCTACGTTTCCCTTATTTTAAAAACAAATTACAGTGTACAGTATATGAGATGTTAATTATACCTCATGTATTACTGTCTTCTAAAATATAAAGGTTTGTTGTTAGAGGATATTGTCATTTATTGATTGACAGATTCAGATTCACTCTTTCAGGGTAATCTTGAGAGTCTACCTAATATTTGTAAATATCTAGTTTTATAGAATCCATTCAAACCTGTTTCCAAATAAGTTGGGATGCTATGTAAAACATAAATAAAAACAGAATGCAATGATTTACAAGTCTTTTTTGACCTATATTCAATTGAATAGATAAGATATTTAATGTTCAAACTGGTAGCAGGTGATGGTATCCTTAGGGGGTATGAAAGGGGCAATGTCATTCCATAATATTACCAAAAGATTCCGGAGAAATCTTTGCACATAAGGGGCAAAACCAATATTGACTGCCCGTGACATTCAAGCCCTCGGGCAACACTGCATTAAAAACTGACATGATTGTATAAAGGGCAATATGTGGCTCAGAAACACTTCGGAAAATCATTGCTGCTAAACTAAGTTGCTAAGCTGTGTCTACAAATCCAATGCAGAAGCCATATATCAACAAAATCCAGAAATGCGGGAGACTTCTCTGGGCCCAAGGTCATCTGAGTTGGATTGACACAAAGTGGAATAGTGTGCTGTGGTCTGATGAATCGACATTTCAAATTGTTCTTGGAAATCATGGATGTCATGTCCTCTGGGCTAAAGAGGAAAAGGTCCATCCAGATTACATCCAGCTTTGTCCATCCAGATTGGTACCTGTGCAAAGCTCAAAAGCCTGCTTGTGTGATGGTATGGGGTGTGTTAGTGCCCATGGCATGGGTAACTTGTACATCTGTGAAGGCACCATAAATGCTGAAAGGTACATACAAATTTTGAAGCAACATAAGCTGCCATACAAATGACATATTTTTCAGGGGCGTCCCTGCTTATTCTAGCAAGACAATGCCAAGCCACATTCTGCATGTGTTTCAACAGAGTGACTATTTAGTAAAAGAATGTGGGTACTAGACTGGCCTCTCTACTGTCCAGACCTGTGTGTGACACATTATGAAACAAAATATGACAATAGACACAGAATACGACAACAGAGACCCCAGACAGTTGAGCAACTGATGTCATTTTCAGAACTTCAACAATTAGTGTCCTCCAGTTAAACACTCTGCTACACTTTTTTTAGGTTTGTTCTACAAAAATACTTTGCATACTTGCAATAAAGCAGAAGCCACTGTCAGCCTACTCTGTGAACTACTTTTACGAAATGATTATTACATAGAAAGTGCTTTATTACTGACATGGAAAAAGCCCTAACATGTGTGCTGTTTTGGTAAAGTTTCCTATGCCTTGGTTTCGATCACTTTCTCATTTTCAGTGTTTTTAATGTTGCCTAGCCTTCACAGTGAATCTCAAAAGTGTTCCAAAGTGGGTGGTGATGGGAAAGTCGTGTGTATGAAGGACCCTAGTGCCAGTCAGCATATCTCAATTCTCCACCCTGTGGTTTTTCTGGAAGTGTAAACCATAAAAACCACAGTCTCTTATCCATCTTCATTGCTAGCTGAGTTGAACGTGTTTACCATGTAATACATTCAGATCATCATCAGTGGTAAATCTGCCAACAAGTATTTTATGAGTACTTTTCTGGGTAAAGTTAAACTCAGCATGAGTTTAATTATCTCTGTTTTTACTGCATAACCTAAAACATCTGACTACACTTTTTAGTGTGAATTGTCAGTAAAGTACAAACCACAGACACATCTTGAAGATACATTTAGTACTTGAAACAGTAAGAAGGACATTGCTGTAGAAGTGCTATTTACACATTTAGAAATGACAGCTGTCTCTAAATTAGGGTTAGGTACAAAGTATATTGCTTGCAGGCATGAACAAGCTATCTGAGCACGTTGCTATAGATTGTGAATGGTAGATGTTAGAAACTCACCTTTGACCATTTTCTAAATAACAGAGCAAAGTTTGCAGTCTAAGTGGGAGGATCTCATAAATAGCACTTCTAAGAGGACCAGAGAGGAAGTGGACTTGTTCACTGCAAACCGCTGAGACTAAGAATGCACGCTGACGCTCCATCAGATGTTCTCAATGGGTAAGCCCCCCCCTGCTTTCTTCTTGTTTCTTTTTTAGAATAGATTAACGTTAGTGATTATATTTAGGTGTTATATCAGTACGCTGTTTTTTTTCTTTGTCCTTATGCCAATGAGAGACAGTATGTACAAACGGACATTTTAGGAGACGTGGTCTTTTGTGCCCAGCAGAAATATGAGAAAGAGGGCAGTGCTATAATCTAAGTGGCATAAGAATGCTGGCTGTTGTTCTCTGTTATGTGCATTTCAGTTCTGTGGTATTTGTCTAATAGAACTTGAATGGCCTTGAAACGATTTTGCATCAAAAGGATGTAAAGTAGATATAAAATAAAGTAAATATGCCTGCCTGTATGTCTGTAACATGGCATGTCTCTATCAACTTATAAGCCTTTGCTTCAGCTGCACTGCAAGTACATATAAAAATTGTTTTCACCTAATATTTCTATTTATTAGGTTGTTTTAAGCAAATATAGGATAATCAAGCAAATTTTTAGATAGTTTTACTAAGTTTTGAAATGGTTTTATTCTATTGGCAGATACTTTTGTTCAATTCAAGAGTTTATTTCTATAATGCAAAATTGTCTGGCAATAGAACAAGAACATTTTAAGGTTCAAATTAGTAAATGTGTGTATGAACAGGCTTAATGGTCTTATATTTATAATGTAATAACTTTATAATAAGAAGTATTAGATAGTTTTCCTTTATTTAAGATA
>JAQQZR010000009.1:16229316-16245326 GCA_030068235.1 Notoglanidium macrostoma
AGGCTTAATGGTCTTATATTTATAATGTAATAACTTTATAATAAGAAGTATTAGATAGTTTTCCTTTATTTAAGATATCATTACTATTTACGGTTTTGTTGGAATTATGAATTGACTTTACCTTGAGAAGGTACAATTCATCTCATAATTCAGCCAGAACTTCTTGGCTTCTAGTTCTTCTGAAATAGGAAATGAGAAAGCCTACATATGGACAAATAGGTAAAGTAAATGGAAATCCAGAATGTAATCGTGGATGGACTGTTCGTTCTGAAAGTCTGATCACGTCCTGTGTGGACATTCTCTGTCACGAAAAATAAGAGTTGTTCTTCTGTTTTTCCCTTACACATGCGCAAATGTATGAGCATCTCAGTTATTTATTGTGCGCATCCGACCTCAATATCCTACCTACCGTCTTTCACAGAGATCTGAATGCAGATGTCCTTTTAGTCACTGTTCTTATTAAAGCACAATTGCTGAGCACTCTTTGTGCCCGAAGCTCCTGCAACCATACCCCAATATGAATCCCACCTTTGAGGTCATTTCTTTCTTTCTCCTCTTGCCATCTTGATGCAAAACCAAAGTCCAACCATCTTTGTAGGCTGATTAGATTAAGGAGTTATGATAAAGAGGCCATGATACCCATGGTATGAGATATCAGTGTTAATAACTTATAGTGGGAAGATTCTAGTTCCACATTTTAGACACACCAAGTATGACGACATTCACCAGTTGCTCATGTGTCCATGTAGGCTTCATTCATGACCTGAGACTGGCCTTTTTGTATTATTCTCATATTATTCATTCAAGTTTAACCTTGCTATGTTGTCAGTTGCATTTGGCTTCAATCTATGGAATAGGAAGTGAAAAGAATGGTTCATTCTGCTTTTGTTACATATAGGGTAATAGAATTATGAACTGGAAATTGACCATATTTGGACAATTGGCTTGAAATATTTGATCATCATAGATTAAGTCATGTTGTATAAACATGAGCAGTGTCTAGCTACAAGGCATGTGCACTTGTCTGGCTTGCAACAGTATAAATGCTATAAGAAGAATTTGCAGTCCCGGGCAGAAGAAAAGCGTGTGTTTGGAATGGAAACCATGTTGTATTTAGCTAGCAACTTCTCAGCTTCACACTTAGAAAAAGCATTCTGTTCATAACCTTTGAGGGTTTTTCTAGCAGGACAATTCTAGATTTAAGTTTTTTCTGAGAATCTGTGGTCTAAAAAATATAAGGATTCCATGTCTAAAAGTAAAAGATTAAATATATGATATACATATAATGCTTAAAGAAGTATTAGAATGCTTAGCAAGAAATTTCAAAATCTTTTTTTATGCCTGTGATCTAGAGAAATAGGAAAATCTTTTGAAAGAAATTTGTTTTTCCAGAGAAACATGCCTGGACACCTGTTACGAGTCACTGAAGCTACTTTAGAGACCTATGGTTGATGGGGTGGAAAGTCCCTCAGGCTCAGGTCATGACAGTGAGAAATGGCCAATCAGCTTGTCCAAGCCATCAGCCAACAGGAAGTGTGGCTCTGACACAGTTACTGTGTGTTCATGTTGTGGCTCGGAGGAGGAAGTGACTTGACAATGTGTGAAAGTCTCGGATCACAGGCAGCCAGTCTCTCGCTCCTCAGTTCTATCAGTTCCTGAAGATTGGCTTGTGTGGTGTATTTCTGCCTACGATCATGTGTTCAGTTTCAGCCTGATATCATGGTAATGGACTCTGGCGTATATTCATGGCGCTCTCAGTGAAGCAGAAGAGAGCGTTTGCACATCAACATCAAGATCAAGAAGTTCGTATGAAAATGTGTCGGACATTTATGTAAGTGGATTTTGCTTATCTGAGAAGTGATCTTGATCAGATATAGTGTCTGACCTTTCTTGTATATTATATATTGTAATACAATAATATTGTGTTTGAGTAAGCCTTTGAGTTGTTAAAATGTCATGATGAAAATGTTAAGAACTTCAGTTACTTGTAGAGCAGATCGAACTGAAACTAAAGTTTCAGCTTTTCTTTGAAACTGATACTGCAAACTGCTTCTTGGAAAGAGAAAATAGCTCCAGTAGTCTTCTGTGATCACCTTTGCAGTCACAAACTGTGTATCATAATGATGACGCTATTAATACCCAGTGTCTCTATAATATATTCGTTGCTTCTTGACCTATCTGGATGGGGAAAAAATGGCTGCATTTGTCATTTCTTTCCTAATGCTTGGTTACGCCTCACCTCAAATTAATAACAGCCCCAATCCTGTCAGGTTAATATGCCAACATTAACGTCATAATGCCAACTTCAGCCTACTCTTCCAGTGACTGTGTGCGAAATGCAGAGTTTGTGCGTGTACACATTTGGTGTTTCACATGCGTTTTATTTGGAAGTGTTTTATTTGGAATTGAGGTCTAGTGATTTTGCAGGCCATTCAAAGTGTTCCTTTGGAGTGTCAGTATTGTGTTGTGTTTGGACATGTAGCCCAAAAGGGAACCTCTTAGTCTGACCAACAAGTGACAGGTTTTCTGCCAGATTTATGTTCCTCTTGTCCAAACCTATTGACATGCTATAATAAGCTATTGGTGATCATATTTTGTATAAGTGTTACATAGCAAATGGACCTTTCATGTATCAAGATATCTGACATGACTAATTGTGATTCTGCATGATTTAACATAACATTGTCATTATACATATACACATCTACAGTAAAGCCAAATATTTTTTGCATATCCCAACTAGAAGGAAATGTTGGTCAGAGCACAGGTTTGTCTTTAGATTTAGATCCATTTCAGGATTATTAGTCACCGTATTAGATTTAAGGTCCAAACCCTGCAGTCACTATCACATAACTTTCCTCTTTAAGCTAGCAGAGCCTGAGTTAAGAGGATACACTGAGTCAGAGCCACCTGCAGAAGGTCAACTGGTGTTGTGTGACCATGGTTAAGTGGGCGATCTTCCTGTAGCAGTTAAAACAGCTATGTACATGTTCCTTTTCTCAGGCTATACACAGGCATCCTGGAAGTCTGTTTTATATAGGCCATGTGTCTTGGTTCTTTTGAGCTCATCGGTAATCAAATCAATGTTTCCTGCCAAGAGTTGCATGCCCATATTTGGAGAAAAAAAAGGAAGTGATGCAAGGGGAAAACCATGGAAACCACCCAAGCAGAATTACTCCATGTATCTGACTTACACTATAAGCATTACATTTGTTTACACCACAGCACTGTTGGCTGGTTATTTTCTTTCTTTCTTATGAATATATACTGTACAGTACTGCGCAAAAAGATGCCTTCGAACATAATGACATTAAATGTTTCTACATGTAAAAAAAAAAATACAATAAAGAGCAGTAAACAGTACTAATATTTGGTGTGAAGACTCTTTACCTTAAATAAAAAGTCTGGAGACTTTAACTGTCATATTTACTGTCCCTTTTTTTTTCATGCAAAACGCAGGAGCATTCATTTTGTTTTTTGTCTGAAAAGTGGCCTCTTACATAATTTGCTGCTCTTTTTTACTGACATACAAACATTTTTCTGTAACATTCAATTTAGTGCTGGACAACTAATGTTAGGAAATCTAAAATGTCTTTGTACTGACTTGATAATATGGTGGACAAGAAGCCATAAAATAAAGTCTATAACAAAGATTGGGTGCCCAAGACTTTTGCACAGTACTGTATAGATACATTAAGGTGAACATTAATATACATTTATTAAGAGGTGTTTCCAGTATCAGTATTTTTATTATACTTCAGGAAAGAAGACTTTGTGATTTTATGTGACACGAGAAGTTGCCTTTTTGTCTAACTTCATAAGACACAAACAATTAGAGGTTGGTGAGGGAAATCCTGTTTATATTTGCTTTTATGTAAGTGATTACAGGAACTTGGTTTGTGCAAGTGTTACATAACTATACATAACTAACTAAAGTAACTATTTGTACAACTTTTGTTTTAAAGGAAATAAATATCACACGTGTGGATGTGCTGATACTAGAAAATAATCAACTTAAAGATGAGGAGAGTAACTCTGCTTCATGCTGAGCTGAATCACACCACACTGTCATGGATCTATTTCCTTATAACAGCGTGCGTACTCCTTACTTAGGCTACTTAATATTATTTACCTGGATTAAAAATTTTAATCAAAGAACCTCAAATGTAGTATAGAACTAAGATAAAATAATATTGTTCATTCTAGTCAAATGGAAACAATGAGTGACAGATTCTTTCAGACTTTAGATAGAAGCCTACATAGAAGTAGTACAAGCTGTATGTTTATACTATATTATCACATTAAAAATACACAGCCGTGTCCAAACATTACACATCTTTCATTAGGTGATGATAATTCAGAGAGCTTCAGAGAGCCTCGTAACTCCAATCCTGTCTGATGCCTGATCTTGTTCCACTGTCCCCAAACAATCTTACATCAGACAGTTTTGAAAAGAAAGTAAAAGTATCCCGTGTAAATCCGTAATTACAACAACTTAGTTTCCTGGTAAATCATTTGTGAGGCACTTAAAGCATGAGACCTCTGAGGAAACTGTAACTATTACAGTGTGATAACATCATACCGCTGATGTCAATCAAGTGCCACGTCATTTCACCAGAACACTGGCTACGATCTCAATGAAGAAGTTCCTTATTGGTCTACCACTCTTTTGTGGATTGTGTTTACTGGCTCATAGCTTTGTTAATAGGCACAAAAAGCATAGCTGTTTATTTTTAAAATGCTTCTAGTAATGCTGTATGTTAAGAATGATTTGAACCCGAGGCACTGCATTGTGTGAAAGTCTTTCTTTTCTGATTTACTCTGATCGAGCAGCAAGATGTCATTTTTATTGTCAGCCGAAATGAACAAATAAAGCTCGGTATAGATTTAATCAGTAAGTGTTTCCTAAATGTTAACTCATAGCTAATATTAGAATATTATTCTATTATTCTATCCTATTAGTGTTAACCCTTTGTTCATTTTGCTTCACATCAGCATGTGACTTCTTGTTTGCATCCCTGAGCAATCAGAAACTCAGAGCTTTAGCCTGATGTTTAGTTAGCTTGCGGGAAGTCACCTCAGGAAGTGTGTTGAATAAAGCTAGCATTTCTCAGCCTCCAGGTTTTATGCAGTTTCTATAAACCATTTTCCGTTGTTTACCATCTCAGCTGCACGCAGGGAGATCTGACGCTCAGATAATTTTGTAACGAGCCAAATTTTCCATTTCATTTTAGTATGATTTCGTAAAACGAGTGCTGTAGATATTCAGTGAGGAAACACACAGAAAAAGCTTCTTTATGCTTCTTGTTTATCGAGTTTCTGAAATTTATGTATCTGTAACTGCTGGACATATTTCAGACTCGGAGTATGGGCTTGTTTTAGTATTAAAGAATATTGATTCTAGACATATTGCTCAGGGTAATGGAGGTTTGTGTGTAGGTAGATAAACTGAATCCGTAGTTGGTTCAGTTTCACTGCCTGATTGCTTTTATCCAGTAATATTGATTAGTTAGTTTGATATTCTGTCACGTTCTGTCAATAAATTAATTGTAGTCCTCAGGCCTGGAACAATGAATTGAACTGATTTGATTGCTGTAATTGTCAGCTATAACAGTTTACGCATCATACCCTAACAAAAAACTGCTACTCTGTAGGCGGTTTGTGTCTTTTTTTAACTTTACTGCGCCCACACACCACTCATGGGGAAAGGAAGGCAGCCTCTGATGCAAATTATGAGGGTAAAAGTGTGTTTTTTTTTTCACCTTCATTGCTCCCTTGTGGAAACAAACTCAAGTTCAAAAGAGGAAAATGACATAATACCTGTTTGTTGTTTGCTTTCATGCTGTTTGAAGTTAAGGTCATGAAAGGGTCTACAAAATATGTCTAATTACATCACAATCACGCTCACCCCTTTATCAGCCAAATTTTTTGCATTAGCAGTGCTGTGAGTATTCAAACATTATGAAGAAATATTTTGCTCGCATATCCACAAGTAGGTCAGTATTTGTGTAGAATCATCCCCCCTTTTACCCCGTTTGTGAGATTGCATCCTGCCCTAAAGTTTTGTTCTGGATCCGTCATGCTACATTTCCATGCTCTGTTCTTTGCGTTGAACCTTTGGGTCCCATTTGTTCCCTGGATGTAGATAATCTCCCAGCTCCACCCACTAATGAGCTTCCAGAGCAATTTGGGAAAAATTAGATTCAGAGATCTGAGGGAGTTTTTCCCTTCCTTTTCTGCTCCATATGTCTGCATGCCCTTCTGCAGACCAGCCTTTGGGTACCAGGTGTCACATGGTAGGCTTGGAACCGCAAACTCTGCTGGAAATCTGTGACCCTCAGCACGATCAAGAGCACAGTAGGGAATTGTGCATTCCACGGGAAACGTGTTGTTTCCTTTCTTTCCTGTCTTGTAGTCGGTTTTGAACTGGAGGGTTTGCACTAATCAGACAGGCTTTATTAGCTGTGAGGTGTGTGCTGCACCTCCTCAGTACTATTTGTATCTCCTTCTGGATGTAGCCTCTAGTATCAGCATGTCCATTGAGAGCATGTCAGTGAGGGGAATTAGGAGGCAGATGAGTAAGAGGTAAGTTCAGGCTGTGGACTGGAAAAATGGAGAGAGATCGAGAGTTAGAATTCATGAAAAAGCAAACAAATGACCGACTTAATGGAGTTTTGATAGCATCAAGTTTTGGTTTTAAATAATCATTGCCATCATTATATTTTAATACGTACAATGCCTACAGAGTTGTGTTCTTATAGATTTATACCGTTTTATGGATTACTTTCTTGCAGAGCAATCCGAGCAGTTTCCTGTCTGTGGAACCCTTCTTTATTTTTTGCTGTAAAATAGTGTTTCATTACTCTCTTCAAACTAACTTTTCCAACTAATCATAAACAGAACGTACGGCAAGACACCAGGGTTAGGGAGTTCAGTGACTGAGCTGCGTTAAAGACTAATCTTTCATCTCTTCTATAGAAATATGACTGCTGTGCCGATTTCCTGGCCCGTCCCGATGAGGGCTATCGGAGCTCAGAATCTTCTGACCATGCCCGGAGGTGTTGCCATTTCTGGGTATCTACACAAAAAAGGGGGAAGCCAGTTCAGCCTGATGAAATGTGAGTATTGTGTAATTGCCTATTATAAATGTACAACTAAAATTATTATTTTTTAAATCCCTCTAATCAGGCACTTTCAAAAAAGTTTTAACTAGAACTGAAAAAAATTTGCTTTAGGTCTAGTGATAATGATAGTATGAAAGCATTGGGGCTTGAAAATTCTGGAATATTTTCTCTTGCCAATTCCACAGGGCCTCTTCGCTACATTATAATCCACAAAGGCTGCGTCTACTATTTCAAGACCAGCACGTCTGCCACACCACAGGGAGCGTTCTCCCTCAATGGCTACAACAGGCAAGTGAACCATTTCAGTTACTGGCAAGAGCGTGAAGAGCTAAAATGCTGTGCGTACATAAAAAAAAAACAAAAAAAACAACCTGCCACCTTTACACCTCCAGACATGCTCTAACTTTGCTTCTAGCATGATGCTTTACTGAGTTTAAAGTTAGAATTTGAAACGTGAAACTGTGAAATATCTAAAATCAGACCCAAGCTATGAGTCAGACTAAACTCAAAATGGACTCATGGTTTACATATGTTCATCTTCGCATGCTTGTCTAGCCACATCCTGTCCCACATTGAGCCTTGTGGAAGGTCTGAAGGTGGAAAGGTGTCAATTTTATACACTCAAGACAAGCTTCTCATGCACATTAGATAAGTACAGATGATGTGAGACATGAGTCCCTGTCTGATTTACCACCGACACAAGAGTTGGCGGTACACCTCTCAGTTCCTCCCCCATGTAATGTAGCCAGTCTGTCCTTAATTATTGTGTCCAGTCTCTGGTCCAGCTGTGGTCTGGTAAAAAATAGACTTAAATAAATCTGCAAGTGGTTTGAGAACTTCACAGAGCTAGCTGTGTATGTGTATGATCCATACAAGCCACCAGCATTACATAGAGTGTAACGTGAGGCTATTACAAAAGCAATGGGATTTTAATACCAGATCAGAATCATAAATAAAATATGAGTATGAAAAGAGCGCTTCATGCTGTTGTGGATGATTCTGTATAGATCCCCAAAATACTGTTTTTTTTACAATCTCCTCATTCTGAACATTCTTTCAGCACACTTACTAGTACTGTTACAAGTATTGTTTGACTTTATATTATAAAGCTGTGTGTTGTGCAATGATTAATAATAGCACTATCTGACACCCAGAGAAGGCTGTGTTTCCTTTGAGTCTGCTTCCTCTTGACGTTTCTTCCTTGTGTCAGCTCAGGGAGTTTTTGTTTGCCACTGTCACTTCTAACTTGTTCATTACAGAGCTAAATATGGCTATGCTTCCATATTTCTGTGAAGCTGATTTGTGACAATGTATTTTATTATTGCACTTTGCAAATAAAAGTGAATTGCCTCGTAGATTTTAGTTTTTTACTTGCTTTTCGTATAGAGAG
The DNA here is from genome assembly GCA_030068235.1 of Notoglanidium macrostoma. Taxonomy (NCBI): domain Eukaryota; kingdom Metazoa; phylum Chordata; class Actinopteri; order Siluriformes; family Auchenoglanididae; genus Notoglanidium; species Notoglanidium macrostoma. The sequence goes on from JAQQZR010000009.1 coordinate 16,237,831, forward strand.
GATGGGAAGTAAACCCTTTTTCCAAAATTGTTTGTCACACTGTTTCCCAAATCATTTGTGTTTGGTCATCAGGGTCATGCGAGCAGCGGAGGAGACTACTTCTAGTAATGTTTTCCCCTTCAAGATCGTTCACTTCAGTAAGAGGCACCGCACATGGTATTTTTCAGCAGCCAGTGAGGATGAGAGAAGGGTGAGATGTTTATTAAACTCTATGTATGCGTCATGCTTCATGCTTCATCAGCCTAGTGTAGATTATTGATTAGTTGGTTTATAGTTGTGACGAAAATGAACATCTTGCATAATCCAGTGAAGTTATTTCATGTGATTTAACTGTACAAAAACGATCTTTCTTATCTCCAACAGAAATGGATGCGTTATTTGAGGAAAGAGATCGGACACTATAATGACAAGAAGGATTCATTTGACCCAAGGTAATATATTTTCTTTAGGCAGCATGAGCATCAGTTCAGAAAATAGAGTTGGCTCGTCTCACATGACCAAATTGGAAAGAAATCAGGAAAAAGTCAAAATTGAGTTAAAACTTAGACCTGAGTTTTTCCTATCCTGATTATCTATTACCTTTTCACAATAAATGAGAAATCCACTGTAAGAAATGTCGCTCACCCTGGATGCATGCTCAGCTTACATGGCTGAATTTTGCATTTAAAGGATGTTTTTTGGAAATCCCCATAAACATTGTAGACATGTCAGCATTTTACACTTAATCTGAGTGTTTACTTCATGTTCATGACAGTCTTGTTGGCATCATATATGTACATCTCACTATACCCAGGAAATTTCAGTGTTTTCTGATAGGGAAGTTATTGGTTATATTTGAGCACATATAAAAATAAATTGCTGACCGACTACCAAAGATGTACACTGTGATTAGAATCACTTCTCTTTTCTCATAAAGTGGTGCTGGATATATTTCTGTTACATTCTGTGTATGTTCTGTGGCAGTAATATACGGTGAATGGTGAGACTAATTGAATTCATTTTCTTTCGTTATTCTAGTGACTCAGACTCCGATGAAAGTTTCTATGGCCCTATTGAGAGCCCTTTGGAGATCATTAATGCCCCAGATGACCATGAGGAAGGTAGGGAGTTTGACTGACAACACGCATTAAAGATTGATGAGTAACTGTACCCCTGTGAGCTTTCAATTAACATCTGTATTTTGCACTTTTTGATAGACTATGCTGAACAGAATGATGAAAGTGATGATGACGACTATCTTATGCCTGATGGGCCAGCAGGTAGCTTTATATATACTTTGATGTATCTTTAGATACTGCTTTATATTAATGACATTTTCTAGAAAATGAATTAGAGTAACTAAATCCTTCATGTGGCTTTTCCAGGTCAGCCCAAGGCACCACCTCCATCTTACCCTCCTCCACCTGTGCCCAGCCATACCAAAGGTCCACCACCACCAGTACCCCATCCACCCGTTAAATCACCATCATACCCCATCCAGAAGAAACCAACCATCCCTGTTCCAGGACTACCCAAACCCTGTGACTCTGTGAATAAAGGCTCTCTTCCTGTGCTACCAGCCCCTCCTCCACTGCAGAAACCAGTCTTTAACAGAATGACAGTTGTGCCAGCTCCTTTACCTGCGTCCATATCCATGTCCATATCCACTCTCCCAGCATATGACCGGAAGCCTGCTCCTGCTATGGTCATTAAAAACCCGTCCACTCTCCATATCTGTGAAGACCTGCAAAACAAACTGGTTCTGAGCTCTCGTGACAGATCTGGTTCACACAACATAAACAGTTCACCTGGTGATAGAAAACTCACACCACAGGGCTACAAACCTTCACCCAAGTGTCCACCACCAGGCATGAAGCCCAAACTCAGTCAGCCATCTTTACAGTAGGTGTCCGCTTTCACTTCTTTTAGATGTTCTTTTGGCTATTGTTGGCAAGTGTTAAATGAACCTGCAATGTTGAAATAATTCCTACACTGTCTTGCTGGGCATAAAGGAAAAGTCCATCTTGAAACACATTAAATAAGTTTATACTGAAATATTTGTGATGTGATTAGCAATTTGTTGGTTGGTGCTGAATTTTCTTTCGCTTAGTTATGGCAGAGAACTATGAGATGACCAGCATGATGGTGTTTGTGGCAGTATTAGCATGGAAGTCAAAGCTGTTGAAGTAGCTCTATTTGAGCAGAGACAAATCTGGACAGACTAAAGTGCTGCTGCATCACTTTATGTAGGGATGAGCAGTTAGTTACAGCATTGTGGATAATGTAGAATGTGGATTAATGTAATTAATCCAAACTAACAATGAAAGAAGTTTTCATTATATTAAACATATTCAAAATACAATTGGTGATTATCACATGTCAGTTATGCAGATAAATATACAAATTGTTCAGGGTGGATTTTTCCTTTAAATGTACACTATATGTGTATGTTAATACAACACTCTTGGTTATGGTTTATCCTTCCTCATCTTTTTCCTTTATGGAAAATTAAAGTACCGCTATCAAATCCTTTACAAAGCCATTCACGATTCTTTCCTCTCAGAAGATCGTCACCTGACGGCAAAAGTTTTCGGTCTTCTGTGGAAGAGAAACCCTTGAAAAAGAGCATCATACCAACCAACAATGAAGACTCTGATGATGATTATGAAAACGTGAGTGAACCTCATCAGGTTGTGTGTCAGTTCCTGAATAGACTTTGCATTGCACTTAGATGCTTACGTCCTTTGTTATGTTGCTACTTAATTGTAAACGAGGAGAGAGTTACTAATGGATTCCTTAGTAATGACACAGTAAACAGAGGAAATACTATAAACTATGAAGTGACTCACAGGAGTTGGCGAGAAGTAAAAAAAAGGAACTATAAGAGACGTAAGCATGTAAAAATCATGTATGTTTTTCTATGGTTTTTAGGTGCAGTTGCCTGATTCTGTCTTCGTGGAAACAACCGAGACCAGTGCTGTTGAAAAGTAAGAAATCTTTCCACTAACATTAAGTGTTATTTAGACTTATTTAACGTTAAGACTTATGACATATCTCCTTTACTCTACTTACCAGATACTTAAAAAAAAAACTTTAGGGATGTGATGACACAAGGGAAATAGCGCACAAACACTAAAGCTATTCTCTAGCCCCCTCTACTGACCTGGAGTGTACAGGCCCTAATGTGGATTATTCTACATTCTCGTGTGCACTTTGATTTCGACCCTCATCAAAGCGAGGTTTGAGATACCCTTGTTATTCACTGTTCCTTTTTCTGTCTTCAGGTTATTTAAAGAGACAAGTGGCTCTCCACCGGATGGCCTTTACTGCATCCGAAACTCAGGAACGAAGACCTCAAAGGTACAACAAAGCATGGTGCTCATGCAGGATGTTATGTACAAACAGTTGTGAAATGAGTGTGTGCTTTTTTGTAAGTGTGTGTGTGCATGTTTAAACCTACACATTTCTTTCTTTGGATGTGTAGGTGCTTGTTGTGTGGGATGGGGGTCTGAATAAAGCAAGAAACTACCGGCTGTTTGAGGAGGTTGGTGTTAAACATGCATGAGCCTGTTTGTGTGTAAAATTAATTACAATAAGATTACAATATTGTACTTATATACTGTCCATTATAGAGTCTGTGGTTAATGTAGTGAAAACATGAGCTTAAGTACAAATGGTAGGGACAAATAGTCCTAGACAATTTCTTGAATTTAACTTAATTTAAAAATTGTTGTAATAATAATGCTTGACATCTTTACTTTTATATACCTTAAATACATTAATAAAATTTTACTTAACGGGTGTAAGGTAAAATAAAATTAAAAGTGTAAATAAATAAATAAAAAGTGTGTAAAGTAGAATAAAATTATTATAATTTTAAAAATATAATGAAAAAGTAATGAGCCAGAAAAAGTGTTGCAAATTTTAGCTCCATCAGGAAAAGTTAATCTCCAAAAAAAAAAAAATCTCAAATCATTCATGATGGAGAAAAAGAAATGAAAGCAAGTGGATTTTTCTTCACATTATATTGGCGTAGAAGTTGAAAGTTTGAAACTGCTCACAGAGGACACTGGGAGATACTGGGAAAGGTGCAGTTTCTAATTTTTTTAATGTTTCTAGTCCTGCAGTGGGGATATAATTTCGAAGATATCTTGGAAAACCCAGGTTTTGTGATATGTTCATGCATGGCTGTGCCTAGGTATTTTGTTTCAGGTTTCAGTTAACATTTTTAGTTGACATCTGGTTGGCAAATTAGTTCCACAGAACCTTTAAGGGTTCCTGCATAGGGTCAAACCAAAAAATGCTCAAGGCGTTTAGATTTATGCAACTCATAAAGCACATGTAGCTTGAACAGGTCTGTTATAAGAAAGGAGGTGACTGTTAAATGATTTTACTGCAGTTGCAGTTTCACTCAGAGATCAGAGGGCACTGCTTTAAAAAAAAATCTTCTTAGTGCATGTTTAGCAAATAATTTCTTAAGGATTACTGTTCAATAGTTTTGGATTATCAGCTTCACGAAGAGCTTCTGCTTGAAGCCTCTCTGAGGAACTCTTCTGTTTTGTGTTCTACATAGAACCTTTAAGGCTTCCCCCAGAGGGAAAAACCAAAATGTCTTTTCTATGAATGTAGGAAATTAGAAGAATGGCAAGAAAGAAATGTTGTTTTCCACTCCTTTTAATATTTGCTCATAGAGATATGGAATAAAGGAGATCATTTAGATAGAAATTTGAATATTATCCCAAGGCATTGTTATTGTTTTACATAAAAAATTCATAAATCATGAATTCAGCCACCTTCAAATGAGTGTGTGTGTAATAGTTATTATATGCCCTACATCATTCTTATTACTCCATCAGTGAGCCTATAGAGATATAATGCATTGCTCAACACTAAAGTTTTTCTTGTCAAACTATTTCTAGATATGAGATTTTAGCTCTCCAGCTATCACTGGAAGAAAGGATAACATAGTCATCACCTTGTCTTTGTACCTAACCAAAACATCAGTATTCAAACTTATAGTTTATGCTCTCTCTCTCTCTCTCTCTCTCTCTCTCTCTCTCTCTCTCTCTTTCTCCTTCTATAGGATGAAACTGTGTACCTGGAGGCAGAATTGCCCTTCCCTTCTATAGCAGCTCTGGTGGAGCACTACTACACCCACCCCCTGCCCAATCATGGCTCGCTCTTATTACAGCAGCCCTTCGGCTACACACCACCCAGGTGACACCATCCTCCTTCCATCATGGACTGATATCTTCATATCCTCATATCCTCATAGCTACAGCCTCATGGCTCCAGCTCTGTTCCCCCTGCTGGCTATAGCAGCTCACTACAGCTGATCATGTACTGTACATCAGCCATAAGGACAAGTAAGGCTTGCCAGTGAGATCACATTTATGGACACGAATGAGAATGCATATGAGCTGCCATTGGACTAAATGGATTCAGCCGTTGTGGAGCGTTATCACAGCTGAAATTGATGCCAATCATACTCAGTTGTGTTTGAGTCAGAAATGCTGGTGGTTGTGTAACTTCTCATATCTTTGCACAGACACAATCTGCTCATACATGAGCCTGCAGTTCATAACAGTTCATGCAGTTCATGCCCAAAACAAACAGTTCATAAAACCTAAAGGTGTCAACTTGGTGAGATGGTGAGATGTCAGAAATCAGCAGCTTTAAGTTTTGATTTTTAAAGCTCTCATCTGCATACACATTAGTGAAGGGAAGCACATTGTATAGATGCTGTAACCACTGATTTGGCATATGTTTTCCAGATAAAATGACCACACCTCTTGATGTAAGAATGTACTGCAAAATACAAATTAGGTTTTTATACATCAGCAATACAAAATTGCTGCAGTGTGCAACTGAGCAGAGTGTTATGTAATGCACAATATGCCTAAATTTCTGTGTAAATAGTGTAAGCATTATTGTTTTTGTACAATTTTATATTTTATACCTGTACTTTACTTGTTGAAAAAGCATGTATGTAAATTTAACAACTATTTGTACAATTGTTAAATTATATTTTCTACCTGATGGAGTATGAGTGCTATTAGAAAAATAAAATAAGATTTATTATACTGTTTAAACGCAAACGCAAGAGGACAACTATCTTTATCTTGGATTAAAACTAATACAAATAAGGGATATAATTTTTTCACATTCAAATGAAATCCAATGTCAGTGTTTTTCATACAGTATCAGTTCAGTAATCACAGTACACATTCTATCAGCGAAGTCAAACAAATGACTGCTAAAGACACTGAAAATCATGTGCTCATGTGACCCATGTCTTCATTTTGACTTTTCTCTAATCTCAGTGGCATGATATTTGCTGACTGCTGAACCCAAAGTCATGACATGTTTTTTTTTTTTAAAGAACAGTCACATGCTGGGAAAAAAGCAGAACACCTTACAGATATACAGTTCACATGGGTTTGTTCCAGGAAAAGTTCTTCTTCTAGAGAAACTCAATAGCAACAAACTTTTCTTAGTGTTGCTTTGATTTTAATGGTAATCCACTGACATTAGACATTAAAACCTATTTGAAAATGGTCAATCCACTTGAGAGATGTACTGCACCATAACTATCAGTAGGATTTAAAATCATAAAGTTCTTCCAGTAAAAAAAAGTAAAAGAGGAGTTTAGTGGAATAGTGCTAAGTCGGCAGTTACAATTCTGTGCAAATCATACAGTGATGTAAACCCTACATAGGACAGAGAAGCAGAGAACTATGAGAATTGGATTCTTGCTCACGGGTATGCTGCTTGCTAGTAAAAAAAAAACTGCTAAATAAGTAAATGTCTGAGGTAGAGGTTCTCACCTATTGAGAGTATTTTTTCTCTTCTAAACCATACTGATCCATCGCAGTTCATTACCAAGCTATACCATATATGAGAGTATGAAAAAACAAAAAATTGTATAGAATAGTGAATACCCAGGACTGGCTAAGATAAGAATAAGAATCTATAAATTATATTACTATTCAGTATGTTTTTATGTGTTATTGGATCCAGCACAGAGGTGAAGTGGTTAGCCTATCTACTTACAGCAAGAAGGTCTGTGTTTGAACCTGCTGGCTGACTGGAGCCTTTCTGTGTTGAGTTTGCATGTTCTCCTTGAGCCTGTATGGGTTTCCTCTAAGTGCTCCAGTTTTCGCCCACAGTCCAAGGACATGCAGATGAGGTCAACTGGCTACTCTAAATTGCCCATAGGTGTAAATGTGAGTGTGACTGGTTATTCATCTCTGTGTTAGCCCTGTCATAGATTGGCGACCTGCCCAGGGTGTACCTCGTCTCTCACCTGAAGTCAGCTGGGATTGGCTCCACCTTCCCTGTGACCCTGATGGATAAGCAATATAGATAATGGATGGATGGATTATGTGCTACTGTATGTCACAGTAAATTGTACATTGGGTCTCAAGTTGAGTCTAATTACACTGCATAACAATTTTTTTGAAAAGTCTTGCTTCCTGAAAAGTTTTTGCTGATTGTGACAGGTACCTACTGGGTAT
>JAQQZR010000009.1:16254295-16290164 GCA_030068235.1 Notoglanidium macrostoma
ACAAAAATGATGGTACCCCTAACTTAATATTTTGTTGCACAACCTTTTGAGGCAATCACTGCAATCAAGTGATTCCTGTAACTCCCTATGAGACTTCTACACCTGTTGACAGGTATTTTGGCACACTCTTGTGAGCAAACTGCTTCAGCGGTCTCAGGTTTGAAGGGTCCCTGTTCCAGACTGCATGTTTCCGCTCCTTCCACAGATGTTCGATAGGATTTAGATCAGGGCTCATAGAAGGCCACTTCAGAATAGTCCAACGTTTTGTTCTTAACCATTCTTGGGTGTTTTTAGCTGTGTATTTTTGGTCATGATCCTGTTGGAGGACCTGCGACTTGAATTGTGTGGACACATAGATATACACGCACACGTGTTTGTTTTATGTATGTATGTGTATGTCCCTATATATCCCTAATGAGCAAGCCTGTGGCGACAGTGGCAAGGAAACTCCCTGAGTTCCCAGGAACCAGATTCAAAAGGGAACCCATCCTCACTTGCATCACACTGCATAGTGCAATTACAACTAACATATCTGTAATAGGGTCCAGATTTGAGTGAGACTGTTCATGGTAATTTGAGTCCTATGCCACTGTAGCAGAACAGCTCTTGTCAACAGCAGTCCAACGCCATCTTCAGTTGTAGGTGTATGTTGAGGCAGTTCACACTTTGATCTCCACTTAATATTTTTACACGCTGTTTTGGAGAGGAGGAGAACAGAGTGGTCCTCTCACAGCTCCAGGATCCTGAGCACAGGTTACGGTCTGTCTGGAGTGTTGCATATTCTCACTGTGTCCATGTGGGTTTCCCTTGGATTCCCCAGTTTCCTTCCAGTGGCAGGCGGTAGGTGGGTTGATGACTCTAAATTGCCCTTAGGTGCCAAGGACTGAATGAATGCCCTGTGATGAACTGGCATCTCAACCTGGAGTGTGGTGTTCCCACCTTGCACCCACTGTTCCCGGAATAGGCCCCGGGTCCACCACGACCCTGACCAGGATAAACTGGTTATTGAACATGAATGAATTAAGGAGAGGACACAAGTGGTCTTTGTAGTGATCTATTTCTAATAATGTCCTATGAAGTAACTAAGTTGCGATGTCTAGAGTCCTGATTCTCAAAAAGGGAAACCTTTTCAGATTTTCAGAAGTGCATGATGCATATCCTGTAAATCAGCACAATGAAATTAAATTTTTCTGGATTTTTCTCTTCAAGTGAAAATGACTGATTTCTTGCCTTACTTCCTGCATCCATCCATTTCCTCTTTTACTGGGGTTCAGTTGAGGTTTCACTGTGACTGGCAGTGCCAGCCGGCTGCTCTCTGATTGGTCCAAACAACATGTCTCGCATTGTAATGAGTGTTGCATTGTTTCCAAGGAGCGGATGTGGGGTCAGTGAATGCAGGCTGGCCAGCTGTGGACAGCTGCTCTTGCCAGTACACTACTTTAACATCTTTTTGGATGCCGGCTATTAGTGTAGCTCAGTTGCTCTAGTATTCACCTGATTTAGCATAGTCTGCCGTTAGACTGAGAATTGAATTAAGCAGAAGAGAATTGCATGCCTGAAGAGATTACCGTTTTCCCTTTTCCCTACCTCTTTGAATGCACCTCATGAAGACGTTTGTAATTAGTCGATTAGTTGAATCTGGGGTGTGAAATGAGCCAGAATTCTCAACTTTGCAGTATCTTCATTAGACACTATCTTGAACATGTGAAACACATACAGGGTACGCATGGTTCCTGAATGCTGAATTTTTTCCCCTTGACCTTTTTGAACAGTCCTTGAATGAGATTCAGAACGGAGGTTTAATGATCGGTGAATGAATCACAGATTCCCCCGTGAATCAGGGACTGACTTCTATCTAATCATGGAATGGCTCAGATACTAGAGTTGTGGGTTCTTCTTCCTACATAGAAGTACAGTACAGGCTCCATGTAATCATAGTAAGGCTTTAATGAGCAGGTCAGAGTCTTATAAACATGGGTTAGATACTGCTAAGCATGCAGGCATTTTCACACTGAGCTGTGTGCTTTTGTGTAGCAGTTAAAATGTGTCTAATCTTCACCCACTTAACTTGGTTGTTTGGTCTGGACTAAAGCATAGATGAGTAGGGCACTCATTTGAATCATGCCACATTCTCCTTTAGGTTTAATGTGGCTGATTGGTACATCTCGGTAAACAGTATTTAAGATGCTTGTCAGATAATAACTGATTCTGAAGTGCAAATGTAAATGAAGGAGGAGGTTTGGAGATTTTAAAAACATTTAAAGCCTTTTAAATCGTAGTTTTTAGTGCTGTGTACAGCATAAGGGGCAAACACAACTGTGACTATCTGTAATTGATTACTGCTCCAAATATTTGTACATTTATCTGTATTTGGATTTAAACCCAAAGTGGGCAAAATGTAAAGCTTTTTTTACTTGTTCATTATTTAATAATGGAAGTTTTAATAGATAATAGATGTTTTTGTTAATCTTGCAGGATTTTTATATCTACATGCAACCATTCTAATAAATCTATTTGGTTGTATTTACCAAAATATAAAAGTTTAGCCTAATTTATACCCCTGAGGCCCTGACCTAAGAACAAATGAATGAATGAATTCTGCAAATCCATTGTTCATGTTAATAATTGTGGCCTTTTGTTTTTTTTTTTTTGTTTTGTTTTTTTTTTTAACCATATCATATCTGTCCGCTTGCCTGCGTGAAAGTACGTTTCAGCTGTAAAATTCAGAAAGTTAAACTGAGCAACCTGATGCACACCACCGAGTATCAACCAGATGCCATATGGATCTTTCTGGACAGCTTTCTTTAAGAACATGAAAAGTGCACCCCTATTTGTATCTGTTTTGAAGACATAATTTGTTTACTTTGATTAATGCCTTCATATTTGATTGCGTCACTAATACAGCAATTTCCTTGGTAACCAGCAGATAACAGTCTGTCGCTTTCCCTTGTCCTGTTCTCCTCGCCACCTCAGGCTCGCGAATAGAATGTGAGCCATCGCAATTCCAATGTGGGAATGGCCGCTGCATCCCGTCCGTGTGGCAATGTGATGGTGACATCGACTGCACTGATGGGAGTGATGAGAATATGTGTGGTGAGTCAATGTTTGTGTACGAATTCATGTTCATTCTAACGCGCTAGGACAACACCCCATTTGCCTTTTAGTATAATGAACCTGTATGTAATTTGCTGGTGTGAAACTGTGGGATGTGGACTTGAAGTCTCGCACACTTGGAGTCTAGTTTAGCGCACTGATGCTATTTCCCGGTGGCTTGGTTATGCCGTGTAACGCTCAGCAAGGCTGAGGGAAAAAATGCAATGCCACAGTTCCTTAAATTGACAAAAAACAGGCTTGCGTACTACAGATCCGCATGATTACACGATGGGAGCCATAAGGTCCCCTTCTGGATGATCCAGCTCTCCTTGTATCTATGGTAACTGGGTCATAGTCTTTGGAGGTGGGAAAACACAGTGTATAAGGGAGGAGTTGGCACAGATATGAGTGAGATGGTTGTAATTTATTAGTGTAACACTTGCAATGAAGTCATCAAGGTTCCAATCCATTCCTGCATGATGGTCCCTAAGTGTGTTCTACACAGTCTAACCCAGTAAGTGTAGATTTCTAGTCCTGTGGTGAGAATGCTAATTTATGTGTCAAGAGCCCTCCAGGCACTTTTGGCCATTCTAGCTGCAGGAGCCCATTTCATTGAAGTGCACACTTGTACGCTGAGTGGACATGAAGTGACTGATAATAGGGTTGGGCTTAGTGCCAGGGGGGAGACGGGGTTCCTTGTGAACTTGTAGGGCATGACTGTTGACATGAAGAACGTATACGTTTACTTTGCCTCATTGAGGTGTATAGTAAGACTTGGCAAGGCAAATTTCATTCTCGGTCGAAACTATATATAAAGTGGCACATCTGAGCAGTTCAGTCATGGCTGGCTGTGAAGCTACTTTTCTGGGCCAGAAAAGAAAATAGACAAAAATGAGCAGAAACTGATTGGATACATTATATGGCAATGTTGCATAGTATAATATTTCCCCAGATATCTTTAAAAATATGATTATCACATGTCTTAAACATCTGTACACGTTTCAGAATACACCTGTAATACAAAATGTGAACTATCCATAGCGTCACAATTATGTCAAGCATTGTGGATCATTGGAAAAGAACACACAAATTTGATTCCCATTCATCAGTGTTTTGTGAACGAGAAGGTGTAAGGGAATGCCGTAAATAAGCACAGAGGACATATACTGGGTCATGGCTTTCACACCTGATGTAAAATCTTTGCTGAGCTGCTTGTTTTTCCATTTTCCTTACGTACTTTACTTTTTAACCAGGCTGATAAATAAGCCCTTGAGACTTTAAGTTCAATCCTGTCTCTCTTGCAGTGAGGAACACGTGCTCGGAAGATGATTTTGTCTGCCGCAACGGCCAGTGCCTCCCTAAGAGATGGCACTGCGATGGAGAACCTGACTGCGAAGATGGCTCGGACGAGAGCACGGACGTGTGTCGTGAGTCAAATAGGCTTTGAATTGTGTCCATTGTAGTCTTTGATTCTGGCATGTTCACAGAAATGATTTGAAGCAGTTCATGAAAACGGCTTGGTAGAGATGATGTCAAGGCCACCAAATGTGAATGCATTATAGTCTGTGTCCTGGAAACTATAGCACAAATTCCAATAGAAGGAGTTATTCAGCTGCTTGGTTTGCGTCAGAGAGTGGGTGGGGTTGAGCGAGAATGAATCAGGAAAAATGTGACCGGAAATGATTCTTGGACGTCTATGCTTTTTTGCATAACACCATCTCCCTTGAGTCACTCATTTGCTGCACTTCCAAATGCGTCACGCTGCAGATGTCCCTTCACCCGAATTCAGCAGCTGTGTCCTTTATGGCAATGGCAGCAGATTAGTCCGCCTATCTGGTCAGGTTACATCCCATTTCCCTCTGTGACTTCAGTGTGTTGTCCTTTAGATCTGGCTGCAAAGCACTTAATCAATCTTCACTGAGAAATACGAGCAGCTGTTTTAATCCTGCATAGCCAGAAGAACTTGCCTAAGGTCAGATACCTCATGTCTGATTGTTGAGACATGAGCTCAGTTTGAGAGGGAGGTGCTATCCTCATTCATAAAATGATCATTCCGCATTTTCAATTCTTTTTTTGATCAATGGGTTCATTTTAATAATCAGATTTGCACAAAGGTGCATTGAATGAATTAAGCATTCATATAACCATGCTGTTGAATCTGATCAGAATGTCAATTGGCCTTCTGTTAAAATTAATCAGAGGTTTGTGTGTTAATGTGTTCAACAGCATGGTTATATGAATGCTTAATTCATTCAGAAACATCCATTGTTTCTATTCGAAACCGTTAACTGTCAGAGACCTTTATGGTGGGAAAATAAGCCTAATTATAAAAAAAAATTGATAAATTGGATTAATCTTTGATGAACTTCTTTTTCAGTAGCTGCATCACACCACCCTGTCCTTGATTATTTCCCTTCTCTGTATATCCTTACAGAGCAAAGTATGGATTTGTTTTGTGTTATAGGCTTGTATGTTGTCATATGAACATTTTGCTAGTTTTAAATAGCAAAATGAACATTACAGCAAGATCTGTGGCATTCTTTGAATCAAAAATATATTTGAGTTTATAATATAGGAGGGTTGTCTTAATATTTAATTATGTGGTCATGTTAATTCGGCTATTGTGTTGGTTAACTGACTAACATATTAGCTAATTGGTCCATGTGGTTGTTTTTTTTATTTATATATATATTTATGAAAACTTTTGTTGTAGGTAAATCTATTGAGTCACGAATTGTTCGGACCCACTGTCCCCTTTAAATTTGTCCTCTGCGTATAATGAACAGAAACTCTCTATACTGACAGGTTTTCAGTCAACCCATTCTCTTAAATGTCTTCTTTCATATGTGATACAGACTGATCCATTGTATTTTGTGTTTCGGAGCATTGCACAATCCAGCAAGGTATTTTTATGTGTTGGACGTGCTGTTCTATGTGGCAGGAGTCCATAACACTTCTTGTTTGACCAGCTGTTAGTCAGCAATCAATGTACGTGTTGGAGATCATGCTTTTGGAAGGAGTGTCCTGAGCACTGGAACTGTTTATATAGGTCTTTTTAAAGATTGAGTCTTGCTAGTAGCGACCTGGATCTTGCAATGAGAAGGTGACCTTTGACAAACATGATTTTGAGGTTATTAATATATAATGTCCACGTTAGGTTGTTAAATGTTGGGCACTAGTTTAATCAGAAACTTTGTTTGCCTGTTATTCCTTTTTGGTCTCAAATGCTGTATTATAATATTGGAACCTGTTACCAAAGGATAAAGTACGACTCATGTTACGTTAAGTAATGGTTAACACGTGGTTTCTATACATGTTACAGAACAGATTTACTTCAGGTTGATCCTGTTTAAGCTAATATTAAATACAGGTCCTTTAACCTTTGCATAACAAAGACTAGACTACAGAATGACACTTTTTCAAGGCAAACCAATTCATCAAGTTCTACTGGTTCCTAGGAACATTTCGGGGAAGTCCAGTACTAGTACAAGAGTGCAAATGTTACTGAATAATTCTCCCAGGATCAAGTGTAGATATTTCATAAAAAAAAATGTCTTGTGCTAACTTGCTGCCCTTTTTATTCAGACACCAGAACTTGCCGTACGAATGAGTTTGGCTGTGGCACAGGCTCCACGTTGTGCATTCCTTTGTCTTGGAAATGTGACGGCGAGAAAGACTGTGACAACAGAGAAGACGAGTCAAGCTGCGGTGAGTCAGTGCCTGAGTTTGCATAAATTTTGTGACGAATGAACTGTTGGTAAAGGTGTCAAAGGAAACGGCTTGGAGTATGTAGCCCCAGGTGTCACATGATGCAAGTGTATTTATTGCATGTGGCAAAGTGTGAGTCAGCCATGGCTTGTAAAACTGTTTTGGTATTTAAGTGTTCCTGGATTGTTGTAGGTGGTGCAAGAAATACCTAACGAGTTACTATAAAGCACAGGTTTCCAACCCTGGTCTTGGAGGACCCCCTGTCCTGCCCATTTCACTCTTTTCTTGTTCCAACAAACCCACATCACTCAGGAAGGGGTAGTAATAATGTAGAATCGGGTACATTGGGACTATGGAAATCACTGTGTGATCCAGGGGTACTCCAGGGCCAGGAATGGGAACCAGTGATGCTAAGAGAGGAAAAAAATAATAATTTGTTGAATCTGAACTGTTTGCGTATACTTTTCCTTTAGGTAATATCACTTGCTCTCCTCTGGAATTCACCTGTGCCAGCGGTCGCTGTGTTTCCCAGAACTTTGTGTGTAATGGTGAGGATGACTGCGGTGACGGTACTGATGAACTGGACTGCGCTCCCTCGTCCTGCGGCCCTAGCCAGTTCCAGTGCGGCAATGCAACCTGCATTCCTATTGGTTGGGTGTGTGACAATGACGTAGACTGTCAGGACCAATCAGATGAGTCACCTCTGCACTGTGGGAGGAACCCCACGCCACCGGCGAAATGCTCAGCTAGCGAGACTCCGTGCAACTCGGGAGAGTGTATTCACAGCAAATGGCGCTGCGATGGAGACGCCGACTGTAAAGATGGCAGCGATGAGAGAAACTGCCGTGAGTGGCTTAAGTTTAGGATGCCAATTTTTATGTTTGTTTTATATTCAGTATTTACCAAGAGCTAGCACTGTGAAGCAGCCCAGGCCTTGTACTGGGTGACAGTAGTTCAATAAAATGTTATGCTGTTATCAAACTACACAGCTGTTAGCTGGGATTCCATAGGTGTGAGCTTACTGCTACTAAAAGGCGAGGTTAAAAATCAGCCACTGCCTTTGGCCAAGTGCCAAAACTGGAGGAATGCCAAGCTGATAAGGGAAGGAGGGTGTGTGCGTGTGGGGTGTGCTGTTAGAGGTCAGCTCTCCTGCATGATTTAGCCTGTAAGGTGACTCGTGGCTCTGTTTTTCCATTCCCCCTGCAGCTCCACGCGCCTGTCGCCCGGACCAATTTAAGTGTGACGATGGCAGCTGTATCCATGGCAGCCGGCAGTGCAACGGTTTCCGAGACTGTTCTGATGGCACAGATGAAGACAACTGCAAAAACTGTGAGGCCGCTGAGACACTAATGTTTTCCAATCTCTTGATGTTTTACATGAACCCTTTTTATAGACCAGTTGTTGCATCAAATTAGGTCAAATATGCACAAGATGTGGAGGTGTGAGAAATTGGGTCAAATCCAGAGTCAATATACAGTTCCTCCTGGTTATTGCAGAACTGCACGAACGTTGTAATTGACTATATTACCTTAGGGTTTCAGTTTATGACGCTGCATATTGGTTTGACGTGTAGAAACGGTATATATGATTTATTATTGCCTATGGCCTTCCTATCATTTGTGAATATAATGTGGTTCCCACACTCCCTTTTTCCATCCGTTCCCTTGCTGGTATAGTAACTCAGTGTAGCGGCCCTGACCAGTACAAGTGTCGGAGTGGAGAGTGTATCGAGATGAGCAAAGTCTGTGACAAGGCCCGTGACTGCACCGACTGGAGCGATGAACCAATAAAAGAATGCAGTAAGTGAAAATCATCATTGGCTTTGCCGAAAAGAGTGAAATGCAAAAAAAAAAAAAAGGAGAGTTGATTATAGAGATGCTATATAAATATGTGGTATAACCTCCAGATATTGTATATTAAGAATAAACAAACAGACTGACAAATTAAAGGTGTTGGGCAAGAGCACAGTTTACATTGGCATAGTTTCTACATGTCCCTGGAACCATCCTGGCAGGATGAATACTGTTCTTCCAGAAGATATTCCCTTAGTTTAGTTTTTGTTGGCGGCGCTGACGTGACTTATCAGCTGGTTCATGTTTCCATAGAAACAATGGCTAAAGTGACTTCTGCATTTACGCCTATGGTAAAGACTGTAAATAGGGTTCAAAGTTGTGGTTGAAGGTGCATATTCAGTAATCATAATGCTCATGAATTGGTGTGTTATGTAAGGTAAAACTGAAAAGCAACTATTTTTTTTCAGTGATCAAGTGTCAGCTGGACATGATCAGACTTTCAGCAAGAGCAGTCCAGCTATACAGAAAGGTGAAAAGTGTAACAGGGCTGCAGACTCTAAATCCCCTCAGTACAAAGACACATTTTAGAGTTGTGGTATGAAACCATAAGCACTGGTCTACAGAGATGTGGGAAAATGTGATGTCATCAGATCACTGTATTCTTAACACTTGGGCGAGTGTATATGTGGTATACAGTAAGTGAAACGTACCGGCTTTGTTGCTTGGACCCCTACGGTGAGGGGGTCTGGCAGTTCTGTTTGTGGGGAATTTAGGCATGGTTTTGCTCCATTTTTCCCCTTGGAGAGAAAGGTCACTGCAAATCATAATCAAATCATGTTCGAATAAGAAGTATAAATGTGGTATATAGTATATGGTCTATTGTATTCTCACTAGAGGAGAACCCCCTTTTCTTTTTTTTTCCTAAAGCCTGCCTTTTGTAGCTTTGGTTGATTTACATTTATCTTATTCTGCATGTCATTTTGGTATAGTGGTTACAAAAGAACTGAATTTGTAATTCCAGGTAAACACTGACTTGCTGTGTGACTCATTTTTACTGAGCGTCCCAAGGACTTATCTAACGCTTCCGCCATTTCCCACGCATTGCCTGTAGAAAATTGAACATTGTGTGAACATTTCTTTTCTCTGGCCTGGCTTTTCGTTCCAGATCTGAACGAGTGCCTCATCAACAATGGTGGATGCTCACACCTGTGCCGTGACTTGGTGGTTGGCTACGAATGTGACTGCACGCCTGGGTTGCAGCTCATCGATCATAAAACCTGTGGGGGTGCGTGCGTTCAACCATATGCTCTGGTCAGATTAATGATCGTAAACAGGTCTGGGGCTGTCCTTCAGTGGAGCTGTAAAAGGATTTTTTTAAAGGAATATTCTTTCCCAAATGTCATTCATGCAATTACTGTAGTGTTCACCTGCTTAGCGTTGTAAATGCTTCAGCATTCTCTTCCTCCCTTGCAGATATCAATGAGTGTCTGAATCCTGGGATCTGTAGTCAGATTTGCATCAACCTGAAAGGAGGCTACAAGTGCGAGTGTCATGAGGGTTATCAGATGAACTCCAGCACAGGAGTGTGTAAAGCAGTAGGTAGGTGAGATTGTCTGGCATGCTGGAGATAAATCATTGATCAATTGAGCTCCCAACGCTTGTTGGAACTCGGTGTGGGAGTTTCCTTGATAATGACACACTCAAGGTTGTTTTTGCCTTGAGCCAGTTTATCACCACTGTTGACTGCTTTGCTAGGTCAAGTGGGTGTACATGTACACATTCATAGTGCAAACAGGCTAAGCAAAGCTTGGTTGGACTAGAACATTCTTAACCTCCACAATTGCTGGTACCATCAGGCCTGGATTTAGCGCCATCTCCTGCATTGCAGGCAAAGAGCCTTGTCTGATCTTCACAAACCGGAGAGATATCAGGAAACTGGGGCTAGAAAGGCGCGAGTACACACAGATGGTAGAGCAGCTGCGCAACGCTGTGGCCCTGGATGCAGATTTCAACAATCAGAAGATCTTCTGGGCTGACCTGGGACAGAAAGCCATCTTCAGGTACCTGCACTTGCCTGTACTGGATGGATGGATAGTAATTGTTGAAATACTTTGCCATGGTTGAATAATTAATTCATTTTATTGTATTGGCTTTCACAGTACAGCACTGGACAAGCGTGAAGATGCCATCAGTCACACCAAAGTGATTGATGTGCAAATGCCTGTGGGGATTGCGGTGGACTGGATCTACAAGAACCTCTACTGGTCAGACCTTGGCAGTAAGACAATAGCTGTGACCAATTTCAATGGCACGAGGCACAAAGTGTTGTTTGACAGGGACTTAAAGGAGCCAGCTTCCATTGCTGCGGATCCGCTCTCTGGGTAATTGTACACTGCTCAAACAGACCGTATGCCTTCTGTTGATCACCTTTGTGGATAGTGTATAAATATAATGCCGTCCCCATGTCTTTGTTTGGTACAATTTGTTCTAACATTTCAGGGTTCTTGGATCTCATCAAAATTTTCAGAACACATAACTGAAACTAGCCCATTAAAATTGGGCACTGAAAAAAAAAAAAAAAAAAAGTCCAACTCTTTTGAAACAAGATCACTATGAAGTACACATTTCTGATTTGCAATATCTGCAATACACTTTAACATCACATAATTGTTTAATTATCCACTCTATAATCTCCCATTTAAAGTCTTCGCAATACATCTTCAAAAATAGTGTCTGCACTTATATTTTCTTTTGTTTGCAATAGCCCATGTTGGTGGAAATAGAGTACATTTTAATATGCTTATTTGCTTTACAACAAAATCCTGGTAGCTGCAGACAGAACAAGCCCCAAAAACATCACCCATAGAATTGCTCCCACCCCCCGCGCGACCTTGCTATAGAATTAGGCCAACTTGGCAAATAAACTGCAGCCATGGTAACCATGCTGACAGTTTATATATGTAAGATATTTAAACTGTTGTTCATCCTGTATACTAGGTTGAAAATTGCAACTTGAGCTTTATTATACACCTACTGAATGGTAGATTTTTATTTTATTATTATTTTTTTTTTTCAGGCTGAATTTGTTCTTTATATTTTTGTTTTTGGTTACTATAGGTTCCTTTACTGGTCGGACTGGGGTGAACCAGCTAAGATTGAGAAGTCTGGAATGAACGGAGTAGACAGACAGGTCCTGGTTGAAACTGACATTCAGTGGCCCAATGGTATTACCCTTGGTAAGTACTAGTTAAATTAAGTTTGAGTCATGATGTTCAGGATGTTCCTTTTATAGCTCCTGTTGAGGAAATAATGTTGACTAGTCCTGCCTCTACAGATCTGATCAAAAGCAGACTTTACTGGGTGGATTCCAAGCTACACACACTGTGTAGTGTGGATTTAAATGGAGATAACCGGAAAAAAGTCCTGCAGTCCCAAGACTACCTGGCTCACCCCTTTGCCCTCACAGTGTTCGAGGTATGAGAGTATCTCCGTTCTCTCCTTGTTCCATACTGCGATAGTACTTCATAAATGAACTTTTCTGCAGCATTTTAAAATGATTCCCTACACCCTGAATTGGTTTTGCTTAGGTTTAAGATGTCCTGTGTATATTTTAGGATTAACTGAAGACATATAGTCACTAGACTAGGCTACGGTATCTGGGGATTTTTGGCTCTGCTGAGCCATAACATTAAAACCACTCACAGGTGAAATGATTAACATTATCTTGCTACTGTGACACCTGTCCAGACATGAGCTGTATTTTGCAGCAAGTGAACGGTCACTTCTTGAAGTTGGTATGTTGGAAGCAGGAAAAATGGGCAAGAGTAAGGATCTGAGTGACATGATGGCTAGATCATTGGGTCAGAGCATCTCCAAAATGGCAGGTCTTGTGGTGTGTTACTGGTATGCAGCAGTTAGTAAGTAGCAAAAGTGGTCCCAGGAAGGACAACTGGTAAAGTGACAACAGGGTCATAGGCAGCCAAGGCTTCCTTTCTTGTTCTTTAACGTCCTTCCGGTGCTTCCGTCCGGGTTCATGCCGCCGCTTGTAGAACCGCAGAAGGCACTTTGTAGAGGTTTGTCCATTCTAGGCTACTGTAGTGGCGCAACATGACTGCTCCTTAGAAGAGAATGCACACCCTATGTAGATACACATTTATCCAAGCTTTCAAAAAATACAACAGTTTGCAGTTACAGGAGAATCATACACTAATGAAAATGTATTTATGAATACTATGTTCCATTTCTGCTAATAGATCCCCCTAAATCCTTAATTTTGGACCTTTTGACTTTTTGTTTTATCATTTCCCAGATAAAATATATGTACACACTTCATTTTTATTTAAATTTAAAAGCTAACTTTTTCTGAAAAAGCATTGTAAAAGCTACACCTCAGTCTTTTGATGATGAGAAATCTTAGTTGGCTTGTACCTTTCAACACCTTCACCTTACTTATTTTGACAGGATCGAGTTTTCTGGACAGATGGTGAGAGCGAGGCTATTTATGGGGCAAACAAATTTACAGGCTCCGATGTGATTATGCTGGCCAGCAACCTGAATGAACCACAGGACATTATTGTCTACCACGAACTTGTACAGCTGTCTGGTGAGTGCATTAGCGATGGGCATGGCAGGCAGGACCGAGCTGCAACCAGAGAGAAACATGGTGTGAAATCAGTCTGAGATGATTGTAATGGGGCCGAGGAGACCTCTGATCAGTCTGAGGGTTTTGTTTTGTCTTGTTTCTCTGTAGGCACCAACTGGTGCAACGAGAAATTAGAAAATGGAGGCTGTTCCTACATGTGCCTGCCTGCACCTCAAATCAACAAGCACTCCCCCAAGTATACGTGTGTGTGTCCAAAAGGCCAGGAACTGACCTCAGACGGCTTGCAGTGCAGACCAGGCAAGTATCTGGCACTGTGGGGGTTAATGAAGCAATGTGCTAAAGCTTTACTTTTCTCTATTCTTCTGCTCCTCTGTTGTCTTCGGCTTCCATTCTGCAGCCGTCGCATTTATTGCCTCTTCTTGTGTGTGTCAGTTTGAAATGTCGTGCTTGTGCAGCTTGATGGCTCCCTTCAGGCTCTGTGTCCACCACCTCGCCCCCTCTGTCTCTCTCTTTCTCTCCTCTTA
This sequence comes from Notoglanidium macrostoma, assembly GCA_030068235.1. Lineage (NCBI taxonomy): Eukaryota > Metazoa > Chordata > Actinopteri > Siluriformes > Auchenoglanididae > Notoglanidium > Notoglanidium macrostoma. Next base: position 16,268,017 of record JAQQZR010000009.1, read on the forward strand.
CAGCTAGGCAGGGGCTGTCCTACTCTGAAAACTCTTTTCACTGAGTATATGCCATGTTGAGTAATATACAGATGGGACTTGGTAATGAAACCCAACAGCACAACACTAAAGGGGAATCCATAGGAACTAAGGAAAGGGATTTTAAGGGCAACCATTGCTTGAATACTTTTATTGCTCTTAAACCTAAACAAAATAAGAGGCCTTTCTTTACTATGCAACATCTCGGTGGTAGCAGGAGAGCCCTCTAATTACCTCCATGAAGAATGCAAGAGCAGTAAACCGTTCTCTACGACATGGTTGCTTTCAGTAGATGAAGATAAAGAACTCGAATTCCATTGTGTCTGAATGGGCCAAGCTTTCATGGGCCTTCCCTTCAGAGCTACAGCTAGATAAACAAAATGAAAACAGTAGTTTTCTCCTTCAGGAAAGAACTTGTATTTCATGGGCACTTTTGAAACTGCCTCAGATTTACACTTGGTTCAAGAATTTGAGTTTATGGTTTACCCGGAGTAATGCCTTCCAGATGGTGAGGATGTTTTGTGGTTTATTTATTTTTTATTTTTTTCCCTTATACTACATTTGTAAGTAGATTGAGGGAGGGTAAACCTGTAGAAAACTGTACCTGGATTCCAGTGTCATAGCTTTCTGCCTAACCGCCACTGTGACGCCAATCATCTCTGCGTCTGGGCTTGAGCTAAAGGTCAAATAAGGGCAGACAAAAATGCAGTAAGTGCTTACCGACAGTGTTTTCTAGGCTTTTCTACAAATGGTACCGGATCAAGAAAATGTCTTTTTCGACATATGGTTTAAGAGACCCAAAAATTTTAGGGTCCTGAAAAATATGAATGCTTTTCTAAAGTTCTTTTGCATCACAAATTGTTTCATTCAAGATGTGCAGTAGTTATAGTGTCAGTTTAGATGGAATTAATCAGCAAATCCTTTTTTTCATTTATGTACACCAACTTTATATTGCCATTTATTATTTTTTCTCAGCCAATCACCATATGAGCCACTGATCAGCCAGTTCCGTCTTCATTCAGAAACTATTTATTTTCTACCAGTTTCACCAAAATATTTGCCCCGTCACTGGATGATCATGAATTTAAATCACAAAGCTGTTACAGCCATCCATGACCAATAGACGAGCACAAAATTGACTGTACTATTTAAGTGGAAGGGTGTCTACCCTGTCAATCACAGCAACACTAACCAGTCGTTGGTGCCTGTGAGCTCGTGGATGTGGAAGAGGGTAGAAAGCTCTTACCCTGCCTTGCGATGAGGCATTTGGAAAAGATGCAGATGCTGGCTTCACAGGTCTCCGAGGAAGAACGTGTTTGGCGTCACCTGACCTGCTGGTAGCAGTCGTGATGGGAGAGATAGTGGGTGCATGTTGTCATTTAAGCCTCATGCGTGTTTTCTAAAACGCCATCACAGATTATTCATCTTTTGTGTTTTGATTCTTAAATAAGGTGGCTTTGGCCATGGCTTTATATCACTGTGCTTTTTTGTAACAGTGCCTTCTACTGCTGTTCCACAAGATGAAGGACATGTGCTCATACACCCCACACATCCTCCAGGTAATGCAGTCTCCAGCTGCAAGTGTTTAGACTGCATGTGCATGAAAACCATGAAGCCAAACTGGCTTCATAGCTTTTAATGTAGTCCTGTAGCACATGGTGAGAATATCGGTCAATCAAGCTGGAACCTAAACCCACGTGTTTATTGTTTGTGAATGACCGTGCGTGTCAGGAAGGTTAATTTGAATGATGCAATACCCCCCTCATTACAACCATCTGTTAAACTCATGATTAATAATGGGAAAGTTTGTAAAAAAAAAATAGACCTTTTTGAGATCTAGCACACCACTATGACCTAGTTTCAGATAGTGTTTATCTCTGACTGTAAACACTCCAACTTTGGCCCACTTCTTTACAACCCATATCCCAGTGGTTCTGTCAGATTGGTTGTTGAATCTCTTATCTATAGTACATATTGGTGTAAAAAAATAACCTAGAGAATGTTTGTTTTTGTGCTACTGAAACTTTTTATTTTTTTATTTTTTTTTATTTTATTTTTTTTTCTCCCCTCCTCATTTAAAGACACTCCAAAACCCAAGGTCGCAGCACAGTCAGAGCCCACTGGTAAGCGCTGCCGTTTAGCCGAGTGCTTGCTCTAAAGACTACTAACCAGTTTGGGGAGAGTAGATCCTCTGTTGCATTGAGCTCTTCAGCAAATACCTGTACCCAGATTAACTAAAGTGCAGGTGTGAAATTCCTGGTTTGCTGAAAGGGGTGTTGGCTGTCTGTCGAAAGCCTGTGTGCTCTCATTTTTCATTGTATGCATGGGCCCAATAATCCCCTTATCTCATCTCTGTGCATTTAATCACCATTCAGTTTCATTTCAGGTTGAATTATTAACACCTTCATTTTCCCAAGGAATAAAATTCTCTCCTTAATTTGAATGAATCAGCATGTTTAAAGTATTCATCAGTGCAACAATGAGCAGTTTATAAGTCATTTGTCCTCAATCCATATAGAAAGAAATCTCAGCACATCCATACATGAGGTGAAATCAGCCAAAGGATCAGCTGCAGCTTGGGCAGCTTTGCCAGTGTGTAAGTCATCCTACTCTCCTCTCACTATTTGAAACTTCATAGAAAGAAATGCTACATGTTTTTATGTTCCAAAATGTGACCATTTCTGGCCTGTAGTATTGCTGGCCATGACTGCAGTTGGGGGTTACATAATGTGGCGGAATTGGCAGATCAAGAATAAAAAGAGCATGAATTTTGATAATCCGGTGTATCTGAAGACTACGGAAGAAGACCTCAACATTGACATCAGCAGAAACTCTGCCTCAGTTGGTCACACGTATCCTGCTGTAAGTGACCATTTTTATTCAGTGCGGAAATGTAAACGTTAATCTTGATCCTTTTTTCATCACTTAATACTCTCATGACCATATTGTACTGATGCTCAAGCTATGTCACAGGATAGCATGACGCGTTAGGAGAAAAGTGCTATCTGCCCTCTACTGCACACATGAGCTCCCAGACACCCACAATTGGCTAATATCACGCTGGTGGCTCATGGAGAAAGTAATGCCGCCGCCTCCTACCCAAAAACCGCTTCCAATTTTGTTGACTTGGACTCCCAGACGCAGATGGCTGTGGCGTTTTTTGGGATTTAAACTCGCAGAAAATATAACTGTTGTAAAGTCCAGGCCGACTGAATTTGTATATAGATGGAAGTGATTAGATATTCTTGCGTTAAGATTTAAGAACTAGATTATGTAGTTTTATCAGCAACAGCTGTAGATTTCACTAGAATAAAAAGTAACAGTTCCTGAGGATTACCTTATGCATTTCACTGAATGCCCATAGTAATAGTAGTTCTACTAACAGTTCTACTGTAAGTCCAGGCTATGATGTTTGGGCACAGTACAAAGATTCTCCTGGCTCAATCATCCTGGTAATTCCCTTACAATGACCTTATCGAATCTCAAGGCACAGACTTATCAAAGTCAAAAAGTTTTAGTCTTATTATTAACATCGCTATTGTGACATGGTCATTCTTCTGAATCGCCTTTAATTGGTTTGTAAATGTCTGTTCCTTTTCAGATTTCTATGGTAAACACAGAAGATGACCTGCCATAACCAGGCCTCTACACTACTCCTATTTATGAACTGTCCACTTGGGACACTCGCCAAACACTGCTGTTCCAGCAGGCTGACAGTCAGATGCCTTCCGAAGTGCATTTCTCCATTGTTTAAGGGTGGTGTGTGTTTGTGTGAAATACAATGACTACTTCCTTCCTTCTCATAATAAAAATGCCCAAAGCATCATATAACTGAGGACGTGGCCTTTTACTGATTCTGTCACAATCTTGGTCCATGTAAAATGATTGAACAACTTGACAGCTCTGACTCTTTATGAGACAAGAAATTGGACAGAATCTAGACCGGGCTAGTGCTGTTGAGCATTTTGTACAAATGAATGTTTAGATGAAATCCAAAAATTTAGGCAGCCATATTGAAAATGTAAGTTTCTTTTTTTTTTTTTTTTTTTTTTTCCTGAGGAACATTTACCTCCCAGAAGCACATCTGTTTAATGCTTCTTGTGTCCATCCCGGGGAAGACTGTAAGCGCTATAAGAGGAGAGCTGGAGGAAAGTTTGTAAAATGCTGTAAATATCCCTAACTTAAAGAGTAATCAGGATTCTCCAAGCACTTTGGTCAAATGGTCATGTGTAAATAAGATTGTATACAATTGACTGAAACAATTTTGCTATGGTGGGGTATAGTACCAGGGTAGTTTAAAAAGTATTTAAAAAGAAAAGGTTTGTTAAACTATTTTGTATGTTTGTGCTGTTCCTGTAACCTTTTTATAGCATTGTACAGGAAGGAGTAAATGCTCTGTATTGAAGAAATTTGCAAATACTTAAAATAAAAGGAAATGGTCAGTTGTATGTCATTGCAAAAGTAATTCCTTGAACTTTTTGCTGTTTCTGGAAAATCGATGACGTGTGGGGAATGTACCAAAATCAAGAAATTCATATCCTGCATAATCCATATTAAAAGTTTACACTAAGATGGACGTAACACTATGAAAAGGTTGACTGGCTCAGGTTAATTAGGATTACAGGTTAGAGTAATGCACTTGAAATTCAAAGGCTTGTCTGCATAACAGGATGTTGATCATTGCCTGGCTTGTGTACATTAGTGGCAAAATTCATTCTGATGGTGTCATTGCTTCCTTTTGGTGATCCTGGCATTACTATTTAAAATAAGCTAAACATAACATAAGGTTCTAAACAAATAAAGTAGCACTTCTGTTTGGGGTCCAGCTTGTGTATGGGAACATGGAAAGTGTGAAAACCCAATTAAGGTTTATGCCCAGCATATGGGATAATACCTAAAGTCTATTGTGGAAGAGATTGTGAATGTAAGGCAAATGAAAGACATTGGGGTGGGGAATTGAGGGAGAGGATAATAGTATTTAAACCGTTAAGCATTCAGAGCCTCTCAGTCAGCAACATTAGTCACTGCTGCTTCCTCCTTACTGGTGTGCTAGGACCCCCATTCTCCGGGACATGCACTCCTCTTGCATGCTCAGAAACTAGTGAAACTGGTTGAGAGGACATGACGACAAAGTTCAAGCTTAAGGGCAGGAGGCGAAGCCTCTTCCCCAATTACAAGCTCGGGGGCACAGCCCTTTCTCCCAGTGATCCAGTGGAGGAGGATGAGGTTCCATTTGCCCAGCAAAACTGGCTGAAGCCATGGAATTCAATGCAGGAGCTCAGTCGAGATATCTATAACCTTGAAGAGTATGATGATGAAGATGACGACAAGGTTTTACCAGCCCCTCAAAAGATATCATCTCCAGCTAAAAACTACATGCTAAACATCAATGTAGGTGGTAAGGTTTACCAGATATCTTACAAGGTGGCAGCCAAATATCCTAAGACCAGAATCGGCCGTCTTGCGACATACACAGACCATAACCGAAAGCTTGACCTCTGCGATGACTACATTGTCCAGAATAACGAATTTTTCTTCGACCGAGATCCCGATGTCTTTCACATCATCTTTAATTTCTACCGGACTGGGGTTCTCTGGATAAAAGATGAGTTGTGTCCTCGCAACTTCTTGGAGGAAATCAATTACTGGGGCGTCCGAATCAAGAACACTCACCGCTGTTGCCGCATCTCGTTCGAAGAACGTCAAGATGAGCTGAACGAGCAGCTGAAAGTGCAGCGCGAGCTGCAAGCTGAAATTGAGGTGGAGGAAAATGAAGAGCTGTTCAGAGGAATGGCATTCGGGCATACACGTCGCAAAATGTGGAACCTCATGGAGAAACCCTTCTCTTCAGTCACAGCCAAACTTATGGCTGTGGCTTCCAGCTTCTTTGTGTTGGTGTCACTCGTGGCCATGACCCTCAACACCGTGGAGGAGATGCAGTACACAATGCCAAGTGGCCAGCTTAGTGGGAAAACCTATGCCGAGTATGTAGAAACCTTCTGCATTGCATTCTTTACAATGGAGTACCTGCTCCGGCTTGTGTCCACACCAGATCTCCAACGCTTTGGGAGGAGTATGCTGAATGCCGTGGACCTGATCGCCATCCTCCCAATGTACATCCAGATGATCCTGGAATCCTTTGAAAAAGAGGACATTGAAAAGCATGGCAGCGACATTGAGACGGTGGGGCGGGTGGGGAAAGTGGGACAGGTGCTACGTATCATGCGTCTTATGAGGATCTTTCGTATTCTGAAGCTGGCCCGACATTCCACCGGACTGCGAGCCTTCGGCTTCACACTCCGTCAATGCTATCAGCAAGTGGGCTGCCTTTTCCTTTTCATTGCAATGGGAATTTTCACCTTCTCTGCCATGGTTTACACTGTGGAGCATGATGTCCACCAGACAAACTTTACTAGCATACCTCATGCATGGTGGTGGGCAGCTGTAAGTACATTTTCTTCTACTTATTATTATTATTATTATTATTATTATTACATTTTAAAGTAAGAACTCTCGATCCACAAAGGGTTTCAGACCATCAAAAGTAACTTAAGTGTACTGAAAAAAGGGAAATTGGAGTGCTTCTGTTGACCTTTCCAGGATGCAACTATATTGGTTAATTAAAATCCCAATAGGCTACTGTTTTACATAGATGAAGCATTGTTGCTTTGTAGCTGGGATTATGCATGTATATTACTTGCCAAGTTGCCAAGCAGTCCTGTTGTAATGTAATGCTATTAAACGTTGCCTCTCGAGGGTATTAAGGCTTAACGTAAATACAGCTCTTGCAATCTATGCAACATATTTCTATTAGCAACCCTTCACTCAGGTCTGGTGTTTCCCCATACACTAAACAGTTACATATGATTACAATTACTTGCACAAGTGCATTTCAATGGTGTTCATCTGTTTGTTCTGCAGGTGAGTATTTCCACAGTGGGCTATGGTGACATGTTCCCAGAGACACACCTGGGTAGGATTTTTGCATTTGCCTGTATCTCATTTGGGATCATTCTGAATGGCATGCCCATCTCCATCTTATACAACAAGTTCTCAGACTATTACTCCAAGCTGAAATCTCATGAATACACCTCCAATGTGAAGGCACGAGGCAAGGTGAGGTTTGCCAAAAGAGCTGTCAAGAAGTTTGTAGAGTGTTGTGAGGAAGGACACTAAACCTTAAGAATAGAGAGGTCCTGCCAAGTGTTATAAATTGAGGGGAACAAAATAAAATAAAAAAAAAAGAATCAAGTGGTTTTATTACAAAAGCTACAAGTAGTGTGGTTAGTTTCAATTATACTCGGATATGGAAAGCGAAATGACATGACATGAAAAATAAACCATCACAAATGGAACCCTAATTTTTGGAATAAGCACTGTAAGGCACACTTATTATTGCAATGGTTGCATAGTGTCACCGTTTTTAGATTTTACTCTGTATTTACTAAATTAAACCCTAAATTACCCTTGCTGTACTGACTTCAATTTCTAAATAAAATCTACTTTTGCATGTTTTTTGCATCTTTTTACAAGCAGCAGAATTTCTTTTTCTTTTCTTTATATTTTAATTCATTCATTTTAACTATTAGCAACATGTCACATTTGTTTTTATTAAAGTTTTATTAGTGATGGTGCAAAAAACCTAAACACCCGGTGAAGTAAAACTCCACATGCAAGCATTTGGTCTTCATTGCTGATCGTCATACAGCAGGAATTTGAATGAGTTCTTTGTGAACTAATCATTTTCTCATAATGGTGCATATAGGTTTTAGTTTTCTAAGAAACAGGTCGAAAGGTCTGCGCATAGAAGGAAATAATCCTGTGTGGATGGCTTACATATATAAACAATGAGTTCAAGGGCCAACATCTGGCCATGACTAGTTAAGTACACTTTACCTTTAGGAACATCTGCACAAGATTCAATCTGCAAAAGCTGATTTATGCTTAATATAAACTCAAAGCAACAAGGTTGCTGTGCCTGACAAATGAGAAAAGTCAGAAAACCAAGCCTGCTAAAAAAAAAAAAAAAAAAACATTTACATTGTGTATTGACAAAACATTTGTGATTTTTTTTTTTTTTTTTTAAATGTCAAACTGAAATCTGAGACTTTCTATTGACTAAAGTAATGAGACAGACCAGTGGAAATGCAAATCATTTAAAACTGATGCTACTGCAAGAACAAGATCCTTAAAAGATTAACCCTTTTACATATTGACAAGTGTTGCAGATTGCATGAAGACAGATGGGTGTGGGGAAGAGGGATTTTATCTGAATGGGAAAAATCCCCATAAGGCTGAGATTTAAAAGATAGACAGCAGGAGACGTGGATAAATAGTTACGAGCACCAATCAAACTTTTTTTGCATGAAAAATGGTTTTGTACTTTATCATTCTTTGTTGTTTTGACGAGGTCAAAATAATTCTATACTTCCTAAAGCAATCCTTTGACTCAGTTAAAGGCTTCTCATTTCACGATACAACAACCATATTCTGCTTTGGGAAATATATTTAATATTATATTGTAACAATGTTAAAGATTAAAGAACAGTTAAAAAAGTTTGACACATTGACTAATGCAACAATTTGTTTGTAATCATGTATTCTGTATTTAAATACATATAATCCCAGGGTAAATGATTTTTTAAAAAAAATCTAAATCAAAATACAGTTCCAAAACACTATACAGTTGAGGTTCTCCTGCTTAGTTACAAACTGGGCCTAATTAAGCCAAGTCCTACTGTGGAAAGGAGAGGGGAAATAGATTTTCAGCTGAGAGTTCACATCACTGTCTCGATGTCTAGCACCAGCAAGATGCGGTGTATAAATGCAGTGTGCATCAGTTCCACAGTTTTACTAGGCCAGTTTCTCCAGCAGAGCCTCCACTCCTTTTGAGTTTTGGACTTTTTGTAGGTCGGTAAGAATGGACTTTAAAGCAGCCTTTACTTCCTGTGCAACACCTTCGTCTGCACTCTGGAGGAGACTGGAGAGGGCAAAAACACAGTATAAAATGTTAATATGTAATAGTCAGCATGCTTTCTAAATTAAGAGAATTTATTGCTAATGATCATTTCTATTTCATGTTCATAACCTTTATCATCACTACCCAGGTTAAATGGCTGGCAGAAAAGCAAGGGGAAATAAAACTAATCTCTAATTGTGATTAAATGGTAATCTAGTGATTACTGAGGAAGTTTGCCATCAATATTATTCAATTGATGTTCCATCATATATTAATGAGTATTCTCAGTAAAGGGTTTTGGCACTATAAACATCTATTACAGTAATATTTAGTCATGTTCGCATCTCATTCATAAATATATCAAATTCCTGGTCATATACAGGGTTTTAGTTATAGACACTTTTGAGTTTATATTATTCATTTATGCCAGTTCCTTCTATAGAAAATAGTTTATTGTTTAGTTTTGTAATAGGATTTACTGTACTTCTCATATCTTTCGTTGGAAAATTAAATACAATGTTAATTCACTTACACTATATGGCAAAAAGTATGTTGTCACCTGACCATCACACCACTATGTGGGCCCTTCGACCCCACTGAACACCTTAGGGATGAAGTGGAACAGTAACTGCACACCAGGCCTTCTCATCCAACATCAGTATCAGTAAAGTATAGCGGAAAGCCTTCCCATAAGACTCGAGGCTTTTATCAGCAGCAAACGGGGGACCTAAACTTCATATCAAAGCCGATAGTTTCAGAATGTGATGTTTAATAAGCACAAATGGGTGTGATGATCAGGTGTCCGCAAACCTTTGTCCATAGTTTTCATACTCAAGAACATTATTGCATGATTATATAGCATAAAGACAACAGGAAACACTTTAAATGTTAATATTTACAATTGTCTGTTAAAAGTTCATAACTGTTACAGCCCTACACACACACACACACACACACACACACACACACACACAACTAAGGGAATTACACATATGGCAAGGCATACAACAACGTTCATTAAAGGAATTGGTGGATCTATGGGAACGTTCTCATGAAATATCATTATTAGTAGCTATGCTTGGATTTCAGCACTTCAGGGTGTGCTGTTGCTGGAAAATAATCAGTGAAGGGCTGTTGCAATGCTGTGAACATGACCATAATCGCTAACCACTAACAACTATTTTTATTAATTATAGAACAACACATCGTACTCGATCTGATTATAGTTGCCTTTTTCAGATGTGGAAAGTCCAAGAAACAAGTTAGTTCCCAGTTAAACAAGTTAGTTTATATCAGCTATAAACAGGCATCCTCTTTTCTCCCTCTTGAAGTCAATACAAATAAGTTAAGACAAAAAAAAAAAACAACAACAGCATTTTAGAGAGAAACCAGAAATGAAGTCTTCTGTCCTTATTAAGTTGTTAGTATGTTAGAACGAGTGCATTAATAGCTTGAGCTATTGTCAAAGCTGCTGGTATAGAAGATTAAATCAACATCTTCTGACCAATCAGAATTGAGAAAGCAACAGCGCTGTGGTGCAAAATGAAACATTACTTTCCCACATATTAATGGAAAATCTTGACCTATGAAAACAAAACTCCATTGTGCATGCATGGTCTATGAAGGGAAACGGACAAATCTCTCACTGCTTAAAGTCTTAGGGAGATTAGAGGAGGTCAGGCACAAAGACCAGGGAGGGCGAGGAGCGTTAAGGAGGAGTGAAGTAATCCTACTAGAAGGCTGAATGGAAGGAGGGAGCCACTGTGTAGGCCTTTATTAGCACACCAACACTGGGGGGGGGTACTGTGGCATGGCCGCTATACAACTGGCTTACACAAGGGCCAAGCGCAGTGGAATATGGCTTTACAATGAAAGAAGGCTTTGTGAAACAGCAAGCCTGATGGAAGAGCGAGAAATCTGCTGTGAAAGTTTGAGAGATGATCTTTTTGGGTTTTTTACATGAATTACAGGAGTTCAGCAGCAGTCATTTGGCCATGAATCAAATTTCGTTTGGTTACATTTCACATTTTATTCCACTAAATGTCTGTATTTTGCCATCCTTCATTAGGATTCCTCCATTCCTTAATATGGTTTAGCAAAGTGTGTGAGGGACTTTTTTAAGCAAAATGAAATTCTGAAACGTTTCAAGCACGCTCACTCACCAGGACAGCACAATGGCGCCACGGTTGACCGAAGCCCATGTTTTCAGCTTTTCTATCCCCACAGTCTCCAGGAGGATCTGGGAGAAACGCTCTGCGCACACACACACACACACACACACACAGCAAACCAATAAACAGCAGTGTCACAGTCAAAGCGTAAGCCACAATTCCATTTCAAAAGTTGAAGTCTTAATTATTGATTTTTTTTCCCCTCAATTTGAATTTCCAAGGCTGACATTGTCTCAAATAAAATGCATAGACGCTTCACCCTTACCCTCTCGCTCCGATGCTTTCATCTTAGAGTCCTGCTCAATCAGCCATTTAAGCACAAGATGACCAGCAGGGTGTTCAGCCATGTGTAGCTAGAACAAAGAACAAAAAAAAAAAAAGCCATAACATATTACTTTAGCCATAAAACTTTAAATCAACTTAACATAACACACTTAAAAAACCTTTTTTACAGAGATCCTACAGTGTATCGCGCTGTTAATAACAATACAATGCGTTTCTGTCTGTTTTTTAAAAGACACATCTAAAGTGGTCTATTATTATTATTATTATTATTATAACACATGCGAGAACCCAAGTATCACACCTGTCCTTCGACACCACCGGCCACGAAGTCCTCAGCTGCCAGTCGCGCTACGGCTTCCATGGCAGGTCGGAGGTCACCGACGGCGGCTCCCAGGATATCACTGACTACTACGCTGCAGGCTTTATCCATCACCATGGAGTGAGTGTTCTCACAGAGGTACTGTAGCAGGGGAGGAGACACAGCCTCCAAGAGCTCTCGCCTCCTCACGGCTATATCCTTTTTACTATAGAACAAACAATATATTAGCCATATTAAGCCAAAACCTGGTTTTATAATCTTTCCTGCATGCATAAAGTTTTTACTTCAGCATGTTTACTATACCTATACAAGTCAGACACCCCTCTGCAGAAATAAAAGTCCAGGGGGTGGAGTCAGACCTGATCCAGCTCCTACCTGGCTGAAGTCAAACCAAACATCCAGGGTGGAGACAACTAGGTGTGTTCCAAGCTGTGTCGTAAAGTGTGGTGTTCCATGTTGTACGGTGTCTCATGGGTCACAGTTAGGGTTATGTGAGGAGTTGGATCAGGTCCAGCTTCACCTCCTGGACTTTCGGTTCAACGTCAAGGATTACAGCATGTCCCGTTCAGAGTGTAGTGGGTTTTTTATGGTATTGTTTTTTTAAGTATTGTTTTTAGTACTGCTATCAGTATACAAGCTTTTTTTTTTTTTTTCATTTATTTGAAGAACAATGTAATCTGTACAATTGTAGATTATTATACATGAAGTAAAATAGTACTGGGTCATCATGTAGACAGGTGCTGATAAGTTAGGTGTGTGTGTGTGTGTGTGTGTGTGTGTGTGTGTGTGTGTGTGTGTGTGTGTGTGTGTGTGTCTGACTGACCTATGGGCATTGCTGTCCCCCTTCTCCAGCAGCTGCACAATTTCAGGTAGCAGGTGAGCCGGGTCTCGAGGGCTTAGCAAATACAGCAGTACCTTCTTGCCGTGTTTATTACTGATGACCTCTGCCAGGGAACTCACCAGCTCCTGGAAATCACAATATTCCGCAGAGAGTTTTTTTTTTTTTACAATGCCATCATTTGACATTAATCACAAAATTGTAGATTTCTGAATTTGTTTTTATTTGATCTGAGGAAAAGGAGTCCTGAAAGACTTCAAAATCTAATGATGTGCAGACTCTAATAAAGCTTTCCATCTGAATCACTATATTAGAGTCAGATTCCTAATTACACAGAACCTTCAGGGAGAAAAAGAGGTTAAAAAACTGCCTACCTAATGACTAGCCATCAGTGATAAAGACTAATATTGTGTACATAAAAAATGAAAGCACCCACTGATATAACTGCTTGCTTGACCAGTTTGGTGTCATCGATACAGTCGAAGGCTGCGAGTAGCACCAGGTGTCCGTATTCTCCCTGTGAAGCAGAGCATCAGATGAACTGCTAAATGTATATAAAAAAATATATATATATGACTCAACACCGGTCTTCTATAAAATAAAATAAAGATTATTATTTTGTATAACTATATTGCGCAACACTGCTGTACAGAAACTCAGTTTACCGTTGCAAACTTCGCCATGTACGTCTTCATGGTTTTCACGATAACCTTCCTGTCCTGAAATGCAATTCACACACACATTTAGAAGAATTCAGTATCTGAGGAAAATCTCTTCTAATTTCAGAAACAGTGAGCGCTCACTTTGGATGTGCCGTGCCACAGGCAGTGCATAGCTACACGCGCGCCATCATGTGTGTGCGCCATGTATACCACCGATTCCCTTATGGACTCGATCATTTCCTGCAATGCAGATTTAAAATGGCAATGCAAAATTCTGAATTGTGCATTACATACAGATTATAAGAACTTAAATGCAAGTTCTTTTTATATTCATGCTCTTCAATTGACTCATCACTTACTGTTCTCTGTTTGTCTGGTGCGTGGAGGAAGAAGTCGAGGAACACTTTGTGGACAAGTGAATGTTTAATGACAGCTTCTCTGTTAAAAAAAAATAAATAAATAAATATATAAAAAAAAAAGGATTAGACATAATTACATAAAGTTAATATACTGGAAAACAAAAAATAATTTATTAAAAATGAGACCGAGCATGGAAGATTTGGGAATTTAATGGCTGAAAAATGCTTTTTGCAGATGAACATTCGGAAAAGCTTTGTGCTTCGTTCCTCTACCGTGCATTTTAATTTGTAAGTGTGAGTGAAAGAGCCACATTCAGAGAGAAATCAAGGCTGTGTCCCAAATAGCACAATGCATACCACGATGATGCAACCGGATTATTCATAACTCACGATTACTCAGTATTTTATTGTGCACATCATCGTGACTGTCACAGTCACCAGAGTAGCAGATAACAGAGTAAAATCTCCCAACGATATCTTATCCTGTAGCGAAGATCAGCTGCATGGCTCTTACTCTGACTACCTGATACAGCATGCAGCATCGCTGTAACTCTGCAACACCAAATCATCCATCATTTCCTAGTTTTCCATCAAATTATAGGACAAATGAATTAATAATAAGTGTTTTACCTATTCAGCAAGAAAAATGCTAAAACGCAATCAACTCCATTTGCCCCTTATTGCAATTTTTTTTTATTTTTGCACTCTCTCCCTGCTGATTGGTTGCGGCTCCTGGCAACCACCATATATCTGGACTTGTTTCAAGCCTGAAGTTCAGGCATACTGAAATTTGATACACCCGAGCTGGTGTATAACGCGAGGAAAAAACCTCCAACCAAATCCGGCCTGATTCCCCCGACACAGCGCAGGCCTCCGCCAAGGACAACAGTCCACTCTTATACGATATGCAAATCTGCAATTACAACCACTTTACATGTCCGAAATATATTTCCCACGTCATCATATTTCTACACTGACTATGTTTTGTCGCTATGGAAACTTGCTGCCATCTTCTAGATTAAGATGTACGGCATTGTCGTGCGCAGACTTCTGCCAAGCCCAAATGCTAGATCTCATAACAAGAGAAAAATTTAAACTAATTTCGTGGATCCGCCCCTGACTCATATACGATCCGGGTTCTTCCTTGGCAGTTTATAAGATTTTGCACAATCCTGCCAACAGGCAGTCAAACAAACAAACCACACCAAAAGCATATCCTCCTTGGTGGAGGTAAACAAAACATTGGGTGAATTTGCTATATTAAAAACTGTTGTGTTGGGTGTGGCCTGTACTCTAAAGTCTAACAAAAAAAAAAAAAAAAAAAAAAAGAACCATAAATATGGTGTGTACAAAATGTTGATAAGTTAAAAATTATGCAGAACAGAAATATAACAAAACACAAAACTATCAACCAAATTTGCTGATCTAATATTTAAATGTACACACTTGATTGGCGGCTCTCATTTCAAAACTCCCAGCCTGATGCATGCGATCCTTACTCTAAATGAACTCTGCCTACTTTACATATCGCACAGTACATGAATACCTGAAACAGTCGCTGATTATTCGAGCTTACTTTTGAGCCATAGGTGTGAGGATCTGTTTCATTTCTTCCACGATGCTCTCGACTTTATCTGGATTGTTCTCCAGGACCTTTTCTATCGTAGGACACACTGAGGACTGGAAACAAAATCCTGCTGTTACCATTTACTGAGGTGTCAATTCACTCTAAACCAAGAGCAATTAATAACTGGAAGATGAAGCAGAGGGAAAAAAAAGAGAAGACGGAAAATATTGGCACCTTGCAGACTTGGAACGTGTTTCCATAAAGCTCCTCCGTAAGCATGAGTCTCTGGGAGAGGATGGCTTTGTCGTTGTAAGCATACTCGACCACACTCGAAGCCTCCGAGTGCCTGAGCATCTGTCTGACCTTCCCCTTAAAGGCCACCATCACCTCTGCGACCTGTTTCTTGCTCCTAATGGACAGACAGACAAAAGCTGAGTTTAATAATTCTCTGAGCTGCGTTGAATATATACAATCTATACAATCTTTTGGACTCTTCTTCCTTCAGTTTATGGCTCCTGTGTGGCACAGCTTTGTCTTTACATGGACAGCAATCATCATATTCAGGCTGACATTTACAGTTTTACTAAGTGTGGCACTGAAATCCAATAACACACGATTGGTATTCCTGCTGCTTTCACTCTAACTCAATATTCGTCAATTTTGAAACAGCAGAAACGCATGAATGAGGTTTTTTAACGCACATTCAGGTCATGTGACCAGTGTTCAGGCTAGTGTTGGACATGCACCATGTTAATAGATTACATGAGCAATCTAACAAACTGAATTAAAAATATATAATTAAGCACGCAGGGTGCGCTTAAAAAGGAGAAAACGCTGTATCAGTGGTATGTCCAACATGACAGCGAGGCCCATTTGAAACTGATCGAACTCTCGTTTCCTGTCCTCTCAAATGCCTTCAATCTGCCCCAAGTTGAAGGCACCATTGATAAATCCTCAGTGTTGCCTATTACGCATAAATCTGTGCATCAGCTCCCTCAAGCAACTGGGGAAAAAAAAGGTGGCAGACCAAACTTCAAAGAAATATGAATTTGCATACAAATCTAAGATTTTTGGGCTTTTTTTTGCTTCGATTTCTACCTGAAATAAACATTGTACTATCTTACAACCTCCTGACTCTAACCAAATAAATTCGTTTGATATGATTTGTGAGGTATCTGTTCGCCAACTAGCTAACGTTACGGTTAGCATGCCTACATCACAGGTTACCATAAATGCTATCCTAAAAGGTTGCTCGAAACGAATGTTTTTAGATGATGCCTTCAGTCAAAAGTTACCCTTTAGGAGACACCTGTCTATTACGGCAACAAGGCAGAAAAACTCCTGTTTCAAACGCAGCCGTAGTCATGCGACGTGAACCTAGCCGTTTTGCCGTCAGTGGGTGTGTACATCACAGGACTAAGCTGAGGTTTACGAACAGTGAATTCACAATCACTGTCCAACAAACGTTTTAGTGATTAACGATGTCTTATCAAGCCAACGAGGAAATTTGAAAGATGGAAGGTTGGATAAGACTTTGTTTGTCAGAGCACATAACGAGATGCAGCAGTGCAAAAATCACGTGTAGAAGGATAAACAATTCAGCCACGCTTTATGTATAGTATATACTCTTCTATTGCTTTTCCCGTCCAAAGAATTCATAAGAATGTCATAAGAGATACTGTTTCAAACCTGGTCATGCTTGTGCGTAGTTAGCATGAGTTAATTACGGTGGTTTTGTCGTTGAGAAACATGGTTACTCACCCATACATTAAAAATTTCTTTACAACATTCCTTGCATATTTGGATTTACTCAACTCCACCATGTGATCTGGACAAATAAAAAAAAAAATGCATATATATATATTTGAAAAGCAATTTACAAAAACAATTTTAGATCAAAGTGTGAAACCTCTGCTGTAATGAACACCAACCTTTGAGCTCATCAAAGATCTCTTGTCGCTGCTTGTCGTTCCCAAACTGTATGAAACACTGAAGCACTCGCGTCGAGTCATGGGCAAATGCAATCTAGAAGAACATGACACCATTATGTGCTAGATCAACCCTTCATTCAGCAGTAATATTCTGTGCGACAGCAACACCGTCTTAACTATTGTCTTGTTCGAAGAGTTCAATCTTGGGCAAAGCCAAAGTCTTAAAGTTCTTGGTAGTGCACAAATACTTAATGCTGTTCTGTCTAACATATACAGAGATTGTTAGCCCCGACAACACGAGAGCTAAATCAAGCACTTACCGTCTTTATCTTGCCCTGCACAAGCTCCTGCAGTTCCTTCATCAACTTCGCTCTCTTGTCTGAATCACAGTCTTTCCTGCAGCCAAAAACACAAAGACAATCAATGCAGTCACATGTAAATGATGGGATTTAGACACGTGTGAGGAATTGGAACCTGTCCACTACACAAAAGCTAACATTATATCTGTTTAGTAGCTCAGATGTGCAGAATTGTGATGCAGTAGGGATCAACGCAGGCCTAAAACACAGGATCGAGTGTCAAATCAACTAGGTTTTTGTTGTCATTCCTCTTACACTGGACTGAAATGTTTCTCCAGGACCATGATGCAACACATGGCAGTAAGCAAGACTACATAAAGTGCAAATACACAACAGTGTGAGACAATGCAGGACAATAAACATGGGCTGTAAACTGTAAACTACAGAGTAGTGTAGCAGCAATAAGTATAGCACTGATATTGGCAGCAAGATCTGTACTGACTATGTACTGGTTTTAACCCTCAGAGCTACGTATATCTTTTGGCTTGTACATGACTGACATCTGTTGTTGAATAGACATCCAGACTTCTGATTGGTGTAGAGACTGATTACACAAAAATGTATGATTGGTCGATGCACCACAATGTTGTTTATATACAACTTATTTTCAAACCACGCGTCTTTACAACAAGATGCAATTTAAAGCCAGTTTCTGCACCAAATAACTCAATTATTCATGATTTTTTCAGACCTCAGCAGGATAGCATTTTTAATCCAATTATTTATGTGATGAACATATGCAATATTGACGGCTTCAACACACATCACGCTCTTGGTCCTAAAGCATACAGGATATAGAGCATATATATATATATATAAAAAGCATAAAGAATATAGTATGTAATGAATAAAACTGTTAACAACCATATGGTGGGCTGTTACCTCCCTGAAGTTGATGTTAAAAAGAAAGAAAAACATGCAGCTTGTCACATGTCTAAGAAACTGACTTAATTCTCCTTTTCATATGTTACATAATTGTCTCCTTACAGGGAGCTTCTCTAGCATTTATTTTAAAAGAACACTTATTAAACATGTGTTTATTTTAAGGCTTCAATGTTGAGCCATACATTAAGTCCTTGCAAGTGAGCTGTTACTACAGAAATGATATAATAGGCATAGGCATGCTGATTACATTTATTTATCAGCACCTTCTGACCAATCAGATTTGAGAATTGAACTGTGACAATTTTAAAAAATACACATTATGCAGACAATACTGTTGGCATCATTAATACTTTTATGAACGTAACTGACTCAACAAGCAGCTGATTGGATATAAAATATATATTTTTGTACTACATGTTTCATTTTCACACACATTATTGACAATTTAGTAGAGAACTGCTCACCTCCTGACCATCTCCCACACTTGTTTGGCTCTGGTCACTATGTGATAGGTCTCTTTCTTATCGTTCTGTTGTCGGTTCTGTTTTAACTCTTTCTTCTTTTGTTTAAACTCATTCCACTTGGGTTTCTTTGCCTCAGAGCCTGCACAGTTCAAAATTACCACACACATCCGCAATGACCAGAGAGCTCAATTGTTCAAATTGCAATGTTAAAAATAAAAAACATTATCACATACCTTCAGCTGAGTTTTTATGATCGTCTGACAATTTTCTCTTCCTCGTCATCTTTCCTTCTGTTGGCTTTTGCTTAAAGAA
The DNA here is from genome assembly GCA_030068235.1 of Notoglanidium macrostoma. NCBI lineage: Eukaryota > Metazoa > Chordata > Actinopteri > Siluriformes > Auchenoglanididae > Notoglanidium > Notoglanidium macrostoma. The sequence continues at coordinate 16,287,146 of JAQQZR010000009.1, forward strand.
TCTCTTCGGTCCTCCTTTCCCTCCTGGCTTTGTAAACTTTTTTTCAGAGTTGTGAGGCTTAAAAGGACGTTTGCCAGCAGGCTTGCCCTCAGGTTTGCCTAATAACATAACAAAATATGCTATAAAACATTAAGAAAAGTCCTTTATTTATATTCAGTTAATATGTTATGTACTAGCAGCTCGAAAAATCACAAAAGGGGATCTGTATTGGCATTTCCATCAGAAGTCAAACAAAAACATTAAAAAGGTTTGATGCCACCGAGCCCATATAATAATAACGTGTCTCTCAAAACACAGACTGGACGTTTAAACTGTTCTTACCCTTCCCTTTAAATCCTGGTTTTTTTCCATCTTTAAGGTTGAATGATTTCTTTCTTGGTTTGGACTCCATGGTGTCCAACCAAACTGCAAAACAGAAACATTAAGAGATTCCGCAGTATAATATTTATTTTATTACACTGAGAAACGTTTGTCAAAAATCGCTGATTTGTAAATATCCACATATACTATTAAACATAATTGTTTCAGCAGACCAGCTATCGTTCGATGAATGCTCAGGCCATGCTACATATAAACTTTATTAATAACCGCTTAATAAATGTTTTATACTTTAACTTCAGCAGATGACAATATTACTGGTTGAAAGTGCAACAAATCTGAGATGTAACACATTTTACATGTTCGTATAGAGATAAGTGTTATTTTCGCTCAATTTTAACAGACACGTTTAACAACTTACCCATGTGTTGAGGAGAAACGCTTTACGGCAGTCTCTGCTCCAGTTGTCGTGAAAAAGCAAGGCATTTTTCGCGACACAACAATTGCTTTACGGTCTTAATATCATCTTCTAACTGACGTATAATGATTTACTCTGTTTAGGCTATGTATTAAGTTCTACAGTAGATGTGTGTTACTCTTGGAATAATTCATCAAACATACTATTACACTGTAAAGTTACTATCAGTGTACGACTGTGGACATTTCAGCCTTCTCTCTGCACTGATTAGATGTCCCAGCATGCTTTGCGCATTTTTTTCAACAGAATCATTATACCAAATATGTACGGAAGCCCTAAGAGGCCACAAATTTACAGTTTTGTTTTTATTTATTATTTGGCCCGTTTTCTCATGGTAACAACATAATTTTCTCAAAATCTCAAAATCACAAACTCAGTTTTCACGTAATAACCACATAAATTATCTGTAATCCTGCTGATCTGCATCTTTATGCCATCATCTGGTATCCATGGATTCGCCCTGGGCCTCGTAGCTGATCAGCGATGTAGTTCACGATGGAATCAGGCTCATTTTGATTACACGTGTGATAAAGCTGTAGTCATGTTAACTCCCTTTTTAAATGACGCACACTAATATAATCGTTGTTTGTAAAGGCAACACTAAAGGCTATTTATGCCTATGTCAGGCCTTGATTCCACAGAAATGTAACATGCTGATCAATAGTATATGATTCCTGCTGTTCTGACATTGCTGCAAAAAATGATAGTCAATGACTCATTAATGCTTTCAGGAAAACCAAGCTGGTTATCTCAAGATAAACTCGAGAAAATTGTGTCATTATCATGGGAAAACAATGTTTTGTTATGTCATGATAATGACAAAAATAACTCGTTATCATGATAAAACAACATTTGTTATGTCATTATAATGACACAAATAACCCAAGATCATGAGAAAACAGACTGAATAAAATATGCAAATCCATGGCCTTTTAGGGCATATATAATATGATTAAGGAAACATCTTTAAAACCTTTAAATATGTTATATATTATTATATATAGTCTGTAATAAAGTACATCTTTAATGAGCTAAGAGTCATATAAATTCAATACGTTGTCATCAAGCCATTTTTCAATGTCCACCAAGCATGTTCATCCAGCCTTATAGAAATAAAAATGAATAAAATCTATGGGTAATAGAAAGGTTCAATCGTTATTAGTAGTGACTTTGATAAAGACTCCCAATTAACTTAATTAATTCTTCTATAATTGTTGTAATTTTGAGGAAGTAACATCATTTTCTTCAACTCTAGTAAACAAGTATGTGTTATTTTGTCTTATTTGCAATCTTTATTTTGTGTAATCACTTGTGACGATCATACAACATAAACAAATGTTAACTATATTTGGATGATACAGAAAGATTCTATACATTTTGCAGTTTTATTTGAAAACTGTTCATTTTCACTATTCACTTTCAGGTGAATAGAAATGTTGTACTTGCTCTAACTCTTTGACATTTAATAATAAAATAAAAGTGATACTTGTATGATTTTATGTGGAAACATATTTTTTCACACCTACCTGTTTGCTACAGTAATGTTAAGTAATAATAAATTGTAGACTAATATCAGAGTCATAAAACAATGACAATAACTAGCTCGGTATTACAAATCATTGTATTTTATTTGTATTCAAGTTACATCAAAAGAATTTTGCATGATACAGCCTCACAACACACTCTTAAGCAACACACAGCTCTTACAGAAATAAAACATGTGTGTTTTAACTGATTATCTGATCTTGAATTGGGGGTATTTCTAGGAACTGAGTGAGGATTTCAGAACAGGTTGAAAATCCCAGCAACAAATGGTGAGTCAAGCATACCTGAAAGAGAGAGAGAGAGAGAGAGAGAGAGAGAGAGACAAAGGGAAAAATAATAAGATTTTAATAAGATCCCAGACCATCACTGCACTAACTGATATAAAATTGTTCTGAACATGACTACTTCAAACTGTCAGAACGTCTTTAAGCATGACCCTCAACTCAGGCTTTTGATGGAATTATCCTTTTTAAGTTTTTTTTTGTTGTTGTTAAAAGAATCTGCTTAAATAAATAAACATAATCAAGGAACAAGTAATATCTATAATAGGAGATAGTCCAGCTTCAATTCAAAATATGCATAAAAGAGGTATATAGTTTTAGCTGCATCCGCAAAGCCACCAGCATTGTGGACGACCCCACACACCCCTCACACACACTCTTCACCCTCCTGCCATCT
>JAQQZR010000009.1:16290264-16301474 GCA_030068235.1 Notoglanidium macrostoma
TTGTCTCGTTTTAACTGTACACTGTACCACATGTATACGTTGAAATGACAATAAAAGACACTTGACTTGACTTGACTAGTCTTTTCTGCTGCACTTTTGTCATTTTAATTGATTCTATGATTACTTTCGAAAGATTTCCTGTGGCATGGATAACAAACTCTATCTAATGACATGCATGCATGTGTGGTGAATGACCTATGAAAACCCATCATTTGTCACTGTGTCTGAATTCTGGAAATTTGAGTAAAGCAGCAACATTAAGTTTCATATTTAAATGCCACAAGTGACTTTTACCTCAGGTGATGAGGCAGAAACTAATATGGATGATGCTGATAATCAAAGTGAGAACTCCTTTCAATTTGTAAAGCTATTATTCTTTACAATTTGACTCTAATGTTGTTTTTCCATAAGTAGATTTGGTTATAATTGTAGAGGTATAGAAGTCTTTCAGTTGCATTGAAAAGGAGTTTTAGAGTCAATGTGATTTCACTTTTTATAGGTAAAGAGAGTTTTACAACAAACAAGTACTGAAACTACAGGAACTACAGGAAATCCTGTAGTTTTTAGTACTAAATCTAATAATAATAATAATAATAATAATAAAAAAATGTTAAGGCTTTTTCCCAGGCCACCACACATGTAATGTAAGTTTTTCATCAGTTTAAGTTTATTATTATGTTTTAATAGAAAGCTGTCGGTTCAGCCTTATAAATTATTGTAGTTTTTTTAGCTACCACTGCAGCTTCATATGCCATTACTTTACCCAGCCTACTCCATGGATGCCGCTTTTCCAGCCACTGTGGCAATGACTACTCTGCCAATCCTCACTTAATGCTCTTACTGCTGTGGGCTCGTTACATCTGCAGCCACACTGGCATCCTAAACAGGCAGACATATACACACGTACGTAATGAACAGGATTGTTTTGCTGTTGCATAATACTAAGAAACAGATTTATTATTTTGAAAAGTATCCAATGCATCAGTCTTTAGCCACTAATATCCCTAATGAAATAAAGGCACTGAAACTTCTCAAGACAATGTTCAAGACACCACCACTAGATAGCAATAAAGATATGAACTAGGCAGCATTCCTACACACAGGTAGGACACTTTAGATAGTTTTGCTTGTTGAGGTTGTTGTAGGTTTCAGATAAGAAAATAAAATAACAAAATTAAAGTTAATGCAGTCTGGAACTATTTTGCTGGGACAATTTTTCATCGTTAAGTCATTATTTCCCAGAAGTCAGTAAATATGTGTATATCTAAAATAATTAATTTAATTATTAAAACAGTTGCTTTTAAAATTTCCTTTACCTATTTAGTTCAGATTTAGTTTAGTTTAGTTTAGTTTAGTTTAGTTTAGTTTAGTTTAGTTTAGTTAGATCATCTTTCAAAGGCAAAATAACCATGAAATTAATTTCAAAATGCGAAATATAAATAATACTTGATGTCTATCATTATCAACACTAACAACATTTATGGACACTTACCTATGCTTGAAGATCCTTCTGATGATGTGTGTGTAAATAAAACATGGAGGTGACAGGAGTGGTGACATGACAAGGGCTAAAAAAATACCTTTTTGGTTTTTTTTATTTCCCATGTCTGCTTCATTGCATTACTCTCATTTAAAAAAAAAACATTAAAACTATTTTTTTATTTGTTTGTTTTTGATATTGGTCTGCTTTTTGGATAAATTGGAAATTAGTCATTTTGAGCCAAACAGAGATCATGCTATTGATAGCTGCTAATGAAGTGTTAGCGTGATGCCTACCGGAAGAAGGGGTTTTTAAGGTCCAATGTGTTGCCAGATTTAAAACCAGACTCATCAATTACAGCTGTGATATGAATGTCATAGCTCTGCCTGTTAAATAAAAAAGACGGTAAATTGTACATTCTAGAATGATGAGAGAAAATCATCACAGCTAGTTATTAAACCAATGTATCGTTAGTATGTAATACCTCTTGTTAGCAATCAGTAGAACCTGTCCAGATAGCGTCTGGCCCGTTTTGGCAAACAGAGGTGTCTGTAGGAGACATCGGACCTGGTACCAGTGGGACAGCGGCTCATGCGGCGCAGTAGACAGCCACACTGTTGTCCTTTTTGGAGTACGGATTAGATTAGACTGTATACCTGAAGGCATAATCAATTCACATCAATTTAGCCGCTTAATTCTCACCTTGATCCTACAAACGCCACATCAAACCAGAACGCAAGTCCATGAATCAGTCCTGACTGCATGAGTTTGAAGACAAAGGGAATTTCAATCCTACAGAACCAAAGAGCCACACATTACCATTTTATTTGTAAGATTTAGCAATTATTCTCTAATTCTATACCTGTGCAAGTCCTCTTCTTTTGCCTCCATAAAGTTAATGCTGTGTTTTACAGACCTGGCCATCAGAATCTGAGTATCAAACGTATCCTGGAAAAGACAGAACATCAAAATCATTTTTATGTACAAAATTTTTCAACAAAAAAAGTGATGAGAGTATGCAGAATGTGGAGACAAACCACAATCGGCTGTTTGAAGAACTCATCCATGGCCACAGGATGGAGTCCACTCAGGTTTACTCCGTAGAAAGAGGTCTGGAGCCTGCATGCAGAAACATTAATTTCAGTGTTTATGGTAATCATGAATACGTAATGTCCATGGAGGTAAGTTTAAATTTAAATAATATTTAATGTAGTGATTTAAAAGTAAGTTATTTCATTGGAGAAAAAGAGAAAACTGCAAAGAGAAACTGCAGTCACAAGGTATAGCTCATCAAAACAGACAGCTAGCAATAGTTGTTAAACATCACAAAATGATGATCTAAATGTAACCATCAATTAAATCGAGTATCTCTGTAGCCCAAAGGCAAAAGCTGTTCATTGTGGAGCTGGAAATTGACAGGAAATAGCAGGGCTGAAATAGCAGAACTGAAAGACATACAACTTGGTTAAAGCAGCCCAAAACCCCAGACCTGCAAGCAATGGAAAAAATAATAATATGATCTGATGACATGTCTTTCACCCCTTGTTCCACATTCAGACATGGTCACGTTTATAGAAAGCCAAAGAATCAGTGGAGCAAAGGAAACCTCTGATGAGAAACAGATTCAGCCATATTTATTAAACTTGTCAGGCTGAGTGTTGACATAATATCAATTTTATGCCTTTATTACATCTTTATGAAGCCAGTTCTCAAAAAATGAACAACAATCTCAATCACAGTCTCAGTTAAAGGAGAGAAAAAAGAGGCATGAAAGCTGAAAGAGTAAGAGAAAGAGAAAGCTGAAAGCACCAAAGACCATGTGGTTGGTAATGAGAATAAAATATGATGATACATAGATCTAAAAAAGAGGGGGGGGTTCTATAACAATAAAGAAAGAAACAAAATAAAGAAAATATGAGTTCCAGTTTATGAATCTGAACCACTGTGAGCTTTCACGTTAACCATTTAACAGTTCATAACATCTAATATTAATGTTTTTTTTCTTTGTTTGCTTTCAAAATTTCAAGACCAGTAAGGTGTAATATCAAATGAAAATATCTTAAACATAGTTGACTTTCGATAATATTTGCCCAATTATGAGATTATAATAAAAGACATGGCTATTACACCTATTTTCTCACTTTAAGCTTGAAATTGTGTTGTTCTTTTGACAAATATTTTCTTTATTCTATCAATAAATGCTTGAAGCAAACAAAAATACATTTCTACCAATAGAACAGGATTGCTAATTTCAAGCTTTAGTACAAAATTAATACAAAATGTCTAAAAATAAGTGTAATGATCTTAAAATTGTTTTATCATAATGTTATTATTATTATAAATATTGAATAATTTTAGCTTGCAAGATTTTTCCACAGTGTTGAGGCAGTGGCTTGCCTGGGCAGATTTCTCTAATATTTGATTACGGGTAAAAACCAGCTGCCAGCATGTGTATACTGAGGGAATAGCTGATAAATCATCCATAATAAAGTCATCCATTAAACAAGATAAAATGGTGGGTGTCATTGGTATCAACAGAATTACTAGATAAAACATGATGAAACTAGTTTAAGCCCACATTCACATCATCATTTTAAGAAGCCATATTCCAAAAATATGTTCCGTAGAAGAAGACTATTTCTGATGGATCAAAAATTCGGCCCAGCGATCCAAAACCACCCTCCTGTTACTTTGCTTGGTTAACTCCCTCATTGGAGCAGAGCGTCCAAGAGAGCAAAGTCTCTTTGCTATGAGTCAGGTTTAGACTCCACTGGAGCATACAGCAGCAGAAAGCATGCTTGGTATGGGTCACAGTACCGTACGAGCAGAACGTGAACTGTGGGTGGTGGACTGACTGCCGTTTCTCTGTGACGGCCAACTGCAGGCTCTTGGGAGACATCAAATAAACCATGGCAGAGGCTATAAACATTCAGAGGGAAGCATGAATATGTGCTGGAGCCATGGTAAGGGGGACTGTGAGGGCGAGGAGGGGTCAGGTATGGTCTGTTAAGACACCGGTATTTCTGCTTAACCCATCATCCATGGAGGAGAGGAATGTATGAGCATGAGTATGAGTACGAGCTTATCCAGGTTATCATCAAGGTTTCCAAGAGCAGGCTTTTGTATTTATAAACTACAATATCATTACTAGCAACTAGGAATGCACAAAAACACATTAAAAACATAAATTATGATTAGCTGATGTCTCCAAGCAAAGTATTTTCTGTGCCAAGGCTAGTATGACTTGTATAAAAATTGTACAGAATAAGTCTTGACCCTTCTGCTGCACAATCTTTACATTTTCCCAGCTCATTTCATCCTCTGATGATTATAAAGCCTATGAAGAAGAAGAGGAAGAAGAGGACTTTATTTGTCACATATACTTAACACAGTGAAATTCTTTCCTTCACATATCCCAGCATGTTTGAAAATTGGGGTCAGAGTGCAGGGTCAGCCATGATATGGTGCCCCTGGAGCAGATTTGGATAAGTGGCTTGCTCAAGGGCCCAGCTTGGCGGTGCTTTAGACCTTCAGATCAGTAACCCAGAGTAAGCCTTAACTGCTGAGCCACCACTGCCCCAGTAAAGACTAAGAAGAGTATGAAGATGAAAATGGTGAGATCAGTTACCAAAAGTTGGAGCGGGCATGGTGCTCCAAGTAAAGTTGCTCATCTGTAAATGGGGCCAGGTGGATGTCACTGAAGGTGGGGAACATCATACCTTAACAAAAAAAAAAAAAAGAATATTTGTTTATCCAAATAGCCAATCATGTGGCAGCAGCACAATGCATGAAAGCATGCAGATACAGGTCATGCACTTCAAACAAACAGATGATGATTTTTACAATCATCAACTGTCCAGTTTCAATGAACCAGTGCCCACTGTAGTCTCAGATGCCTGATGTTCTGTTGTTGTAGCCCATCTGCCTCAAGGTTTAAGGTGATGTGCGTTCTGAGATACTGCTCACCGTGGTTATAGAGTGATTATTTGAGTTACTGTAGTCTTCCTGTTATCTCAAACCACTCTCTCCATTCTGCTCTGACTTCTCACAACAACAAAGCGTTTCAGCCTGCTGAACTGACTCGCACTGGAGGTTTTTTTGCATCTTGGAGTCCCAAACCAGCCCTTCTGGCACCATGCAACAAGTCACTGAGGTCACGTTACCCCATTCTGATGTTTGTTGTGAACATTAACCAAAGCTCTTGACCAGTATCTGCATGATTTTATACATTGAACTGCTACCACATGATTGATTAATTGATTGGCTAACTGCATGGATGTATAAAGGGATCAGTGAGTGTATAATAGTTCAAGCAAAACATACTGTGAAATACATAGGAATGAATGCTGATTAGTGAGTGCTGCATAAATCCATTACTAACAGTTACTCATTTTGGTGTTGGATATTCCACACCTCCACAAACCTTTAGGCTTCAACCATTTTTTGGAGTGTAAATAGCTCTCCAGCATCCTCTCATTGAGAAGCATGTAGCCAATGGGTTCAGAGATGATAAAATCCACTTTCTCAGGGCAGGACACCTCCTCGATCTTTCCAGCAAGCACAATGATCCTGTCTGCCAAGCCATTATTCCTCACTAGTGCCTGAGTCATATAGATATCTCAGTCAATTACTATAAACACATTATTACCAGGCATTTTAGTTAGGTAGGTATTTTTAGGTATTTTTTACAATCTTCTCTCCATCAAAATACACACATGCACAAATGCACACACACACACACACACACACACACTAACAATGTCACAGATCATTTAGGGTGCATGCAGCAACATGGGCAAAAATGTAAGACATGCTGATAACAATCACCCAGGAACCTAAGATAACACTGCGTACCTTTATTGCAATTTGTAAACAAAGATGAAAATTAAGCTTAAGCTTAAAAGCTGTGCTTGGCAGGTTTTCTAGCACTGTGCTGGAAATGACACGAAACACATCTGGTTGTATTTTAAAACGGTTACCAATGAAAATTTAGCAAAAATCGAGTTTAAAAATACGCCCGACTGTAGAGCTGTAAAGCATCCTCCCATCCATGAAAATATGCTTCCTTTCGTTTCCTCCTCCTACCCCTTCATCCCACACACACACACACACACACACAGCTCCAAAGCCAAATGCCACATCTGTCCATAAGGTATTAAGTACTCAGAATGTCATGCTTTCAAGTCATGTGCATAGAAGCCTTGCGAGTCCTGTACATGTGAGCCGTGTTAGATGTTTTTCCCAGATCTATCACCTTGACCTCAAACGGAACTGTACGTGACAAGTTACTTTCACAGTGCTGAGTGATTTATTGTGTGTGAACATGACCCAGTGTGCCAAGAACACTCAATGATCTCACTACATGCTGAAAGGTTTTAGCAGCAGATTATTTTCAAGACATTGAAGATGGTTTAGATGAAGAATGATATGTTATCAAATAGCACATTCATTTTTGAAGCTTTCTGATGGAGGTAGAATGAGATCAGGGATCAGACAAATACAGTGAAGTGATGAACGCATTGTAAGTACTTCGGCATATTTGGCTACGGAACTGGCCTCCACTGCATACACTTTCCTAGCTCCAGCCTGGATGGCAAAAAAGGACAAAATCCCCATTCCACAGCCAACATCCAGCACCACCTGTATAAAGAGAGATGATGAAAAATACCTAAACAATTTATAAAATGTTACAATGATCAGAAGTGCTTTGCAAGCCCACTCACTTTATCTTTGAAGTCAATGTCGTTCAGTAAAATGGCTTTTTGGTATGTGGCCGTTCTCAGGTAATCCTGAAGCGTGTTCTGCTGCTGTGAAAGACAGCCATAAAACTGCAAAAGGTAAAGAAAAATACAACAATTATATTATATATTATGTATGCTACATTTGTGTTAGAAATCAATTTAAAATTACAGAAATACCTAGTATTTGAGGGTAGCCAAAAAATTTCATTTACACAATTTCCCCCTTTATCTTGAAAGTTCCACAACATTAAATGCTAATATAGATGATTATAAGTATGATGTGTCATTCTTTAATAATTTGAACGTTGTAGTTGTAAAATAATCATATTGAGGTTGTTAAAAGTAACTCTACTAAACACCACATCACTCCACCCTGTCATTGAACATACTCATTGAATTTTATTCCTTACTTGTAATGCTAGCTAATGTTAATGAGACTAAGATTATACAGAACTAGTCATTAGTTAGTGATAGTTAATGTTTACCCACTTAACTGGGCAGAATACACAATAAGTAACTGCCAAAATCAGTGAGCAAATTTCTCTCTCCTTTTAATTCTTTCTTCTACTATTACTTTCATACTTTGAGAAATATGTTTGTGGCTTGGTACGTTAACTTGAACAAAAAATTTAAAGTTAACTAAACATTTGCTCCTTAAGTTTTGCAAAATCCATGAGGCTAATTGCTAACAAGTAAAGAAAGTTCATGCAAACACCATGATGTTTCACAAATCATCACACACTCGCTTCAAACCATGCTGGGTGTCTCAAACAAACTTAGTTAGGGGTTTGCTTGCATTGTATGACACTTTGTTTGTTGAAAAAATGGACAAAAGGGTTAGTGCATATGAACTAATAACAGTTGTAGCAGCCATCTTGAAAACGAATACTACTACATGAAATGAATGCTTTCTTCCTCAGCACATAGTTTGTTATCAGTCCATGCAGCGCTTGATTTAAAAAAAAATGGCAGAATTGTGATAGAAGTTATTTAAATACAAATATAATTTTCATATATATATATATATATATATAGCACACTTACAGTGTAGTTATGCTACTATAATTTACATATTATTTTTATATATTATTAATATATGTGTGATTGTTGCATAGTGATTTCTTAATCACTGTTGTATTTGAAAGCTTGATATTACCTGGAAGTATTGGAGGGCAGATGAGCTCTCTGTTCTCTGGTCGAACGCTGACAGCTCTCTCCCGCTGTCAATCCAAGCCCTTATCATTCTATGGAACGTCTGAAACTCTAGATTTGGGGGAATAATTGGTTCCTTGAAAAAGATCAGGATACCACACTTCTACAGCGTGATGAGTAATGTTGTATTCAGAATACACGCCAAACACCCGGATGGTGTAGGATTTCTCAGGCATGTTAAAACATGGTTCAGCCATCAGGTTCAAGAAAAACTACTGAGAATGAAGAATACTCTGATGTGGAACTTTTAAACGTAAATCTAGAGGTAAGTTACAGCTAGTTTATTTATTGATTATTTATTTACTTAAATAAAAATAGACATAATTGTTCTAGAGATTACTAGGAGTTCTCTGAATACATTTTTACAGTTAAAGTCAAACACAAAAGGCACAACACATGGGCTAGAATCAGTTTATGCACACCAGTAAGGCACAAAACAGACAAGTTTATCCCTTTTAACCGTGCACTGTTAAGACTGTAGATATACAAGGATATATGTGAAAAATATCGCAATTAGAAATAAACTGAACTTTCACCTGTCTGTGTCTTGAACCGCAGTAGGATGCTCACACACCCCACAGTTACAAGGAAGCACTGAGTCCCCACTCGGCAGCACTCTGTCTCCTTCATGATGGACAACTTGAAGACACAGACTCCATCACCTGAAAAAAATCATAGGGAAAATTGGCACAAAAATCATTTTATCGGTCACGCATAAGATCAAAATCTAGATATTTTTATAGTCTTAGACTGGACTTCTTAGCCAAATTCAGTAATCAGTTGTAACTAATATCTTATCTAAATTGTTATTATAGTGAAGCCCATGCTGTGTTTGACTGGAGTCTATCAAAGATGATTTTTCTTCTGTAATGCAGTGTTCATTATAAGATGTAACATAATTATGAGATTCGCTCATATACTAGTCAATGTAGGAGTGGATCTGGAGCCTATCCTGGAAACACTGGGAAAGAGGCAGGACTACACCCTGGATGGCAGTATGCACACATATTCGCGCACTCATTTGCACCTAGGACAATTTAGCACGGCTAATCCACCTACATATTTGCTTTTTGGAAAATGGAATTAGCACCCAGAATAAACCCATGCAGATACAGTGAGAACAGGGGAAACTCCATGCAGACAGCAATCCAAGGTCAGGATCACAGCGGGGACCCTGGAGCTGTGAGTAATTATGAAATACACCTACTAATGAACTTTATGCTTCAGTATGATAGTACATATACTGTCTCAAATCGCATTCTTCTGTGCTTGCACTTGCTATTTTGAGGGCATAAGTGTGATCACACCGACAATTATGGCAATATGCAGTGCACAAAGATGGTGTACTCATCACAGCCAAAAAGTTGAGTGTGACATTCTGGACACTTCTCGCTTTCAGTGGTTGCCATGTTGGCTATGTAATGGAAGAGAAGGGACCACCAACCTATTTTCAAATTTGTGTAAATGGCAATCAAGGAGGCCGCAGAGGTTAAAACTGTTGTAAACACTGCATCATACAAATGTAAGTTATAAGTTATAAACGTCTACACACTGTTGTTGGATATGTTTACTGGGTTAATTTACCCATCAATGTGGGTGATGCGACAATCAGGGTCAAATGCTGCAATCTTCATTTCCAGTAAGCGCACAACTTGCCATATTGGATTTGAGACCACACTACCCTCTCAAAATTCTCACATTAGGCAAGATAGTGTGCACAGTGTACTACTAATGAAAGTATCCAGATTGAGACAGCCTATGATTTTTGGGCATAGCAACATTAGACAATGTTCTCCTTGGAATAATCGCTGCAAAAATTATAATGAATGGAACATCCATATTCATAAAAACTGTAGCATCCATTTTATTCCATTTGAAAAAATTAAAAGCATGCCAAGCAGCATAACTCATATAATCCTGGTTATGAACTGATAAATCAAGTGTGTTAAGAGTGGGGAAGCAACCAAACTGCTCTGGTCTCAGTACACACAGGAGCTACTTCTCAGCGGACCATGTAGATAAGCCTCTTAAATTCAGAGTGTGGTCACAGGGAAGTCACCCAACCTACTATGTAAAGTTTTAGGCATTGTACCTAAAAGGTAAAATTTGTATGTAGAAGGTACAATAATAATTTTTTTCAGGTATGATCAATGAAAGGTGCAGTTTTGAGGGTGTATAGGGTGTATGTCATTCACTCCAGCTTACTGCTTAACCTAATAAGCTCCTAATAAGCTGAGCTTAGCTGAGTTTAGGAGAGACAGCAGTGGGTGTACATAATCATTTATACACTAGGCCATGGTATGGGATTTGATATGTGCTGAACATGGCCACACTATCTGATCCTGTGCGCCAGGAGCAGAGCAGTGTACCGTAGCAAAGGAAAACAGTCTAGCAGTGCACGCGAGACTGGAGCTCGCTGAGCAGAACCAGTGTGCAGCCTCTGAGCTTCCACATCGGAGCCGTAAATCCTCATGAACTGTCAGCGCACACAGCAGCTGGACCACACACACACACACACACACACACACACACACACACACACACACACACACACACAGAGCTAATTAATGTTATATCTAACCCATATTTAACCTTTTGGCTCTGTTTTTTTTTTTTTTTACAAAAACAGCTTTCCTTGTAGGGACCAACCAAATGTCCCCACAAGGTCAAAACTGTTAGATATTCCTGGGAAAACATACCCACACATACACACATACACACACACACACACACACACACACACACACACACACACACACACACACACACACACACAC
>JAQQZR010000009.1:16301802-16318307 GCA_030068235.1 Notoglanidium macrostoma
CACACACACACACACACACACACACACACACACACACACACACACACACACACACACACACACACATGCACATACATACAGGGTTATACAGGCCAGCTGAGTAAAGAGAGCAGTGAGTGAAGCAGACAGATCTCTACCTGTCCATATCTCTGTTTATCCCTCTGTGCTTAGGCTTGACACGATTATTATAGTAAAAAAGCTAACATTAACGGAATTTTACAACATTTTTCAACTCAGTCTTTATCCACTACATCTGTAGTGCATGTGTGATTACAAATGACAGAAGTCAATTTATGCGAAACACTTTTTTCTTCAAAGGAACATTCTCAGTAAAAAGTACTAAATTGTAGCTTTCCATGTCACTGGACGTTATACCTCAAGGGGACATGTTTAGTATTTAACTGTGTACCTTTTACATGGTAATGTGAATGTAGGAGATGTGTAAAATGATTTAATGATTTAATGTAGCTTTAATTCGCTGTCAGCGTAATGCTTTAAAGTACACTACACGCACCTTCCCAAGAGAAAGATGCACTAAAGGTGTACCTTAGAGAAGGCTAACCCAGTGACAAGCAAAAGTACAGGTCTTACCCCTGTTCTAAGAGGGTATATTAGTAAATCAGAGCATGAAACTGAGCAGAAATAAAACTCCACTTCAGATAAGCTTTGAGATAAGCAACTTAAATTAGTCTATTAGGTTCTAAATCTCTTATTTATCTATTCAGCTATTGGACCTTTTTTCAGAGAAAGAGTTTATTGTTACCAACATTGTCAACATAGCTCAGATGAAAATTCTCATTTTCTCATCACATCGCTTCATCACATGATCTCACATGGGATACCACAAAACTTTAAAGAATGAGTGAATAATAGTTTTTTTAATGTTTTTTTTCTGTAATGCACCAACGCTTAATAAAACCACATCTTTGCACGCATTTGTCTCTATCAGTGTCATGTAACAGCAAATTATTAATTATCCACTTAGCTAATTATTAATTAATTTTAAATAGCCATATATTTCATGGGCAGAATTCAGTAGACTTCAATCATTTATAAGTTTGGAGTAAACAGGTTTTGGTTCTTTTTCAGTACAGAGAAATGTGTTGCTTTTTTGTCTTTGGATATATTACAGATGTGGAATATAGAGATCACAATATAGCCATCCCTAATAATGAACAGCAAACTAAACTGAATTCTATATAAAATTATTTAAAAAGTTAATAATCACTATGCATCGTAGGACAGACATCGTGTGACTGTAACTGAAAAAAATGTACATCCTGCTTCTTTTTAGTTATTTACAATAAAATGCATTTTCTCTCGCTGCACAATCAAAGCGTTACTAATTCTTAACACGATATTATTTGCAACACTGATAGTATGTTAATTATTAAATATACCAATGAACAATTGTGTGTAACAAAAATTATCCAGCTATGGAAGTGGAAAATCCTGAAGTAATCTGTTTTACATTTTGAATACTACAGTTTATAGAATATTATAGAATATTTGTAGAATTACAGTTTATGAATATTATAACAAATCCTGTCATGTCACAATTTCTGCATATCCACAAAGCCTGGATCTCTGATTACCATCCTCTACTGTAAGGGTGATGTCCTCCGTCTCTCTGTTGACCCTCAGTGTGAGATCCTGATGCTGGCTCTGTTTGGATACTTGGAGTCCAGCGTCTTCCTCAGCGTCCTTCAGAAAGCTCAGAGTGACACAGAAGCAGTTCTGCTCTGAACTGCTGCCCATCTTTTATAACCTACAACACACTTATTAACATACTAATGCAGTCAGACACCTACATTATTTCGTGCTTAAAAAATGGAGCTGCTGTGATGTTGACTGAGACAAGCTGAAATGAAATGGGCGTCTTGAGGTTCAGTGGAAGTTCAGAGTCAAAAGAGAGGGCGGAGAGAGAAGTCAGTCCAACAGCAATGGGTGTGACTATAAACTTCCCAAGACTCTGGATCAAGCAGTATATAGCACATAAATGGCATAGCACCATATGCATAATATCCTCAAGTTCTATATATATTATCTGGCCAAATACATAAGTGCAATTTTTTACGGTCAGAAACGTTCACAAAATTGATTTCTTGAGGCCTCAGCAGACAACTAGTAACTTTTTTCTCCACTTGTTGCTACTTTTACAATATTTGCCATTTTATTAAATGATTCAATAAAACTCTGTCTTAATAAATAACAAATAAATAATGCATGAATTATTAATACTGATTGCCAATGTCAATGTGTCAGACACCCATTACTGTACTAACACTGCCAATAAAGTGAAAGTTGTACAATTATTTCTCTAAAAATATAAATCAACTACTCTATTTGCCAAACTTGATTTAATTCTATGAATAGAACTGCAGTAAAAAGTATGGAAATGTCAGTCATACATTTTGAAAAGTCCCTGTTAGTGTAAATGCATTTTGTTCTGACCATGTGCATGCCGAACACAAACTCACCACAAATAAATGTGTAACTTTTAAATATAAATATTTGATCATGTCTTTGGGATTTTCTTATGTAGCACCAATTACACAAGCATTACACAATTTCCAATTCTATACAAAACTTGCACTAATAACATTTATATCAGAAACAAAAATATACCATGTCACTTAGCCTATTCAAGGGAACACATATTTTATTTATACACAAATTACATTACAATAAATGATTAAAATATAAACATATAAAGGAATATTTATGTATGAAAGCCAAAAAACATTACTTCATAGGATTACAAACTGCCCTTGAATTAAAAGAGATGCAACTAACTTTTAACTTTGTTGTGCAGTAACACACATTTGACCAATAGAAGTCACCAGAGTGCTATGTTTTACAAAGCCTTGTTTTTCCCCATCAGTATTTGTACTACATCTGTATCATGTATTACTAAACATGAATAGGTTATATTCAGCACATTACATGTATTTCTGAATAATTATGATTAATTTAATGATTTGTCTTGTAAATACCAGAAAGGATGTTGTCCTTTCACTGTAGGCAATTGTTTTATTTAACAATTTATGTATTTATGATGATTCGAAAAGAGACAGAGAATGCTTAAGGTGTGAAAGAGTGCTGTAGATCTGATGGAAAGACATAACCTGCTTATTATATCATGCCACAAGCTTAGCTCTGGCATAACCAATAATTTGTCCATCAGATAAACCACACTCCACTACACGGACATTTTAAAGCGATTTTCACCCTTTAATAAAATTTTTTAAAATCTTTAGTTTTTCAAGACTGAAAAATATATCAAAATCTCACCATTAGGCCACCATACATGTACACTCACCATCCATTTTAATAGGAACATCTGTATACTCAGGCAGTTGTACATGCATGCAATTATCCTTTCAGCCAAATCCTTTCAGGCAGCAGCACAATGCAGAAAGTCTTGTAGATGTCGAAGCTTTAGTTAATGTTCACGTCAAACATCAGAATGAGTATAAAATTAGATTTTAGTGACATTGACTGTGGCAAGGTTGTTGGTGCCAGATGAGCTGGTTTGATTTTTTTCAGAAACTGCTGTGGGATTTCACTACAAAACAGTGTCTGGAGGTTCCATAGAATAGTGAACAAAAACAAAAAAAAAACATCCACTGAGCAGCATTTCTGCTGCTGGAAGCATCTTGGTGATAAGATAGGTGAGAGGAGAATGGCCAGACTGGTTTGAGCAAACAGGAAGCCTATAATAGCTCAAATAGCCACTCTTTACAACCATGCTGAGCTGAAATACATCTCCAAACCTTGAGATGTTGTTGTGCAACATCAGCAAAAAGCATCAGGTTCCACTCCTGTCAGCCATGAACAGGAATCTGAGATCTGAGTCTATGCTGGACACAGACAATTAAAGATTGGTAAACATCACCTGGTCTGATGAAACTTGCTTTCTGCTGCAACATAATGATGACAGGGTCACTATTTGGTGTCAACAGAATGAATCAATGGATCCAACCATTCAGGCTGGTGGTGGTGGTGCAATGATGTGGGGAATCTTGGCACCTATTAAGCCCATTAATACAACTTGATCATTGTTTGAATCCCACAGCCTATCTGAGTATTGTTGCAGACCACACACATCCCTTTAATAGCACAATTTAGCCATCTTTATTGGCTATTTCCAGCATGATAATGAGCCATGTCACAAGGCATACCTCATCTTAAACTGGTTCCATAAACCTGACAATGAGTTCAAGGTGCTTCATTGGTCTGCCCAGTCACCACATCTGAATCCAGCAATTATGTGATACAATCATCTCAAAATGGATCAGAATCTCAAAGGAATGTCACAAGCATGCAAACCTCGATGTTACACTGTGTGATACAACTGTTGTAGTTTCATGACATTACGCAATGTATTCTTCCCATGCACACATGTTTAACACTCACACATCTTGGGTGCGTGTATGTGTGTGTTTCTTCATTTAGGGAAGTCCACTGTGTTAGATTATGGATAAGGAGTGTAAACACACCTTTTCCACATCTTTCCACCTGAAAATACATACACTTTGCCCTGGTCAGTTCAAAATTACTATTATGGCACCAAGCAATTAGTTATTAAAATCTTCTGAAGATGTTAACCTATCACTTATTATTTAGTTATTCATCTTAAAGGATATTAGTAATTATAATGAAACTACTAGGAAAGGTATGTAGGTACTAGAGTGGTGAATGTGAGTCTGGACTTGCTGGGGTTAAAGGCTTAGGTGGAAATTTCCAGTGTGAAAGAAAGAGGAATGATCAGCATTCATCTCTGAACCTGAAATGGAAGATATGAGTTAGTAGAAGTTGCCTCACAACAAGAAGTTTCTGGTTTTTAACCTCACGGCCAACTGGGGCCTTTCTCTGTGGAGTTTGGATGTTCTCTTCATGCTTGCATGGGTTTCCTCCCAAAGACAGACAGATTAGGTCAACTGGCTACGCTAAATTTGCCCATAGGTGTGAATGTGAGTGTGAATGTGAGTATGAATGGTTGTTCATCTCTGTGTTAGCCCTGAGAAAGATTGGTGTCCTGCCTTGGTGTACCATGCTTTTTGCCTAAAGTCTTCTGGGATTGGCTCCAGCTTCCCTGCAACCCTAACGGATAAAGGGTATAGATAGTGGATTGATTAGGTTAGTGTCAATAGCTATAGTGAACACTGACAGGCTTTTAAACTTCATCATCATACAGAATCATGCATGGTCTGATCAAGCACAAGGAATCTCCACCCAACTCCAAACTCTTTCAGAGACCAAGAAGTGACATCACCTTCATCCAAAACCTTACAAGTCATAATTATTTAATGTTCTTAGTAGAGTATTGTTCATTACGCTCAACCAGTGACATACAGAAACTGTTTTGTTATAACATGACTTCATGAGTGTTCAAAAGTTGATCTGGTGTGCATTATACCACTTGCTATCATGCACAGACTTACCTTATCACACATGCACTCAAATGTTGCTTACCGTAGCATTTTCTCCTTATCAAAATGAATTATTATTGTGTGCTATTGTAAATGATACTTTGACCCCTATTTTTGACATCACGGTGCAAATGTAAAAACAAGAAAAAAATGATGTATTTGTTAAATATTACTAAAAACTTTGTATATTATGCACTTTTGCCACCATATATGCAGGGGTGAAGCTAGCAATAAATAAATAAATAAATAAATAGATTTAATAGATAATACATTTTTTTATAGCATTTGCAAAAAATATGGTATTTTTATGTGCAAGTCTCTGAATTTTACATATATACTAAAGGTGCTTCTGAAAAAACTTCAGTATAAATGTTTAATGTGTAATGAGACAGCACAAACTCTGGTATTTGATTAGATTTGAAATAACAACTCATTAACCAATTTACACTCATAGTTTGTTTTTATTCTTTACAAATAAAGAATTTAAGTAAGTTGTATTTAGTCAGAATTTTGGTAAAATTATTGATTTATGTTGTTATGTGCCCACAAAACCAGCCTGTGAGAAATTATACAGGACCTTTAACCCTGTGCTTGAAGCAAAAAAAAAATTCAAGTTTGTTGAATATCACCCATTGCACTGCTTCACCTACGTCAGCTGCGTCACATTCATATCTGACCATGAAGAACGAAACTGAGGAGGAAAAACAAAACTAGGAGGAAAAATACTGCCTTTAACCCAATCAAATAAGCATCATGGTAGTATTACACCAGCAATGTTTTACACGATGTATATGCTTTATTTCTGTTCTTAATAAGGACTTCACATGTTATTTAGATAAACAAATTTATGAATCAAATGTGTTAGCTGCTTGTTGATAAAGTCCTGTCTGACTGATAAGGAGAAAATGCTGATATAAGTGATATACTGTTGTGTGCGTGTGTGCACATGTGTGTGATAAGGAGTATATGTAATGCATGTACGTGAGTTTTGAGGTTTGGATAATCATTGAGAACATCCAGGGTGATAAACAAAGGGAAAATTCTGGGAGGTTTTAGTTTTGTCCTTTGTGCTATTTCCTCAAGTGTAAAAAAGGTTTGCTTAACTGTAACAATATAATTTCATTATATAAGAAAATCAAGAATTCATTCATTCATTCAGTAGCTCAATAAATAATTCAATGAGATGCATTGTACCCTTTTTTCAAACTGTTCCTTCATGTTTGACAATACATTTTCAAATTCTAGTCATATATAAATACCTTTCAAAAGGAAATGAGGTAAAGCAGAGCAGTCTGGCACTGTCAAACATTTAGTAAATCAAGAACTTTATAATTACTCCTTAATTTATTAATGTTCCTGCTCTGCTTTTAGTGTAAATAATGCAAGATTGGGCTAGCAAACTAGCAAACATTAGATATTACATTGTGTAGTTAAACCACAATTTATTATATTTTCCCTCTGTCTTTTTTCTCAGAGTATTCCACAGCCCATGTTATACCCTGTTAATTTAGCTAGATTTTTGCCACAGTAGATATAAATGTCTACACACTGAAGTAAAAATAGAATTTTTTTGTGATGTAAATTTTTTTTTTTATTTAAGCTCCTCATGTTTTCTCAGGGAGTTTTTCTTTGCCACCATCACCTCTGGATTTCTCATTAGGGATACAACTTCATAAATTCAAAATTTATATCTGGAATATGTATACATATAAAAGTGCTATACAAATAAAATTTTACTGAATTACAATTTGAATTGGAAACTGGCAAATCTTTCAAATTCAGGTGATAAACAAAGAGAAACAAGACAAACAAGAAACAGAAAAAGAAAGAACCTACAACAACTTAGTTACCTAAGTGTACACACCCCTTGCCTAATACTTTGTTAAAGTACCTTTGCTTGTAAGTATGGCGATCACTTTTTTTGGGGGGGATAAGACTCTATCAACTCAGTACATCTTAATGTGGAAATTTTATTCCACTCTTTCTTGCAAAAATGCTCTAGATCTATCAAATTTCTGGTCATTTCACTGGTTTTTGATAGGATTTAGATCTGAACTTGGCCTGGGCCATTCCAAGACATTGATCTTCGTCTTCTAAACCCATTGATTTGTTGTCTTGAGATTGTGTTTTGGGTTGTCACTGTGGTGAAAGGTAAAAATTCTCAGCTGTATCCTCAGCTGAATCTGCAAAGGTCTGCAGATTTTGTGCCAACATAATTGGCATTTGGAACATTCCATGATTCCTCTATCTTAACTAGAACCTCAGCCCCAGCTGAAAAGAAGCAGTGCAATATTACGATGCTGCCATCACCATGCTTCATGTGATTATGTTATTCTTTGGGTAATGAGCTGTCTTTTTTTTTTGTGCCGAACATATCCTTTAGAATTATGCACAAAAACCTTGACCTAAGTCGCATCAGACTATAACACATTTTGCCAAATCAACTGGGTTTGGTCAGGGGTTTTTTTTGTTGTTGTTGTTGTTGTTGTTTGTTGGTGAGACAGGGCTTCCATCTATCCACCCTACCTCATGGCCCAGACATGTGACAAATATGAGAGATTGTGGTCACATGCAGGGAGACCAGTAGTTGCCAAATATCTCTGCACCTCCTTTAGTGTTGCCTTAGGTCTCATGGCAGCCTTGCTGATAAGTTTTTGTTTTGTCTTTGAATAAATTTTTGAGCGATTTTTGTACCCCTCTCCTGATTGGTTCAACAATGAGATTCAACAATGAGATTCTGTACATGCTTTGCAAGCTTTTTGCGAATCATGGCTTCAGCAGTCAAGTGAGACATAGAAGATCCTACAGAAACCGCTGATCTTTATTTGGGGTTAATCAGAGTGATGGCAGGTATATGGTAATAACTTCTGAACATGTATTTGAATGTGACAGGTTAATTCTGAGCACAGTCACATGCCTCATTATAAAAGGGTGTGAACACTTTCTTTTTTCCCTGCACAGTTTTTATTTGTTTTCCAGTTGAATTTTTTTTTATATCATATTGAAGGCGGGAAAAAAATCTGACATAATTTATCTTGGTTTCTTTTTCTTTATGTCACAAAAAGCTGCCATTTTAACTGGGGTGTGTAGACTTTTTATATCCACTATATCTTTAGGGCTAGGATGGGTTTTCCTTCCATCTAAACATCGAGTCTTCTTGTTAAACTATTTTACTGACTGAAACGTGAAGATAACTGTTACATTTTATTTTCTTTGTTCAAAAACAGCTCTCAGTTCAAAAACATGTAGAATACAATATGAAAATGAAATAATGTAGACGTTATCTCCATATTCGCTCATTAAAATAGATTCACTAGATACTTTAAGCTTAAGATTTTAAATCCTAGTTTGCACAGCTGTCTAATTGAATGTATCAGTACTTGACTGAACAACAGAAAAAAATAAAGCCAGCCTATTTTGTAGGATTGTTTTTTTTTTTAATGTAAGGACACTATCGGGCAATATCACCCCCCTCATTAGGGGTGCCATTTATTGATTAATCCATTTTGTCTTAATTGTATGGTTGATATCTGGCTGTACTGTTTCCCCAAAAGAGCTCTGTCTTATCTTTGCATCATTTTACCTAACCCTAGATATAATTCAGACAGACCATGCAGCTGTTCCGCATAACTAGTATATACCTGTTCCGCATAGCAACTACATACCGGTAGGCAGGTTCCCATTGTGGCAATCCAATTAGGCACGTCTTTGAACATAGGTACTGTATATGGAATTGAAAGGTTGCTCTTTCCTCATCATGTGCTTACATGTCTTGAAAAAACATATGAAGTTTTTCCCTCTTTTGCACACAATAGCGGAAATAGCTAGAAGGTGGGGACAAAAAAAAAAAAATTTAAATAACTAAAAAAAAAAAAACAATGACCTAACAGTCCAGAGACCTCCAGTTCAGTCCTGAGCTGGGTTTACTGTCTGTGTGCACTTCCTCAGAGTTCTCTGGTTGCCTCCCAAAAGCATACCAGTAGGTAGGTTTACTATTATATTGGGTGTTTTTTGCCTCAGAATCAGAATCTGTATATTCACCAAATAATGGAGGATTCCTGATGATGCAGTGAGTATTGTAGTATCTCTCTAGCCCACATCCTCAATTCAATTCAATTCAATTCAATTTTATTTGTCATATATTGTAACAAAGCAGCTTTCCAGAAATATATAAATTCCGATTTTAAACCTTAGACTTATGAAACTTATCCCTAATGAGTAAGCCTGTGGTGACAGTGGCAAGGAAAAGCTCCCTGAGATGACATGAGGAAGAAGCATTGAGAGGAACCAGACTCAAAAGATAAATCATCTTCATTTGGGTGACACTAGATACTGCCGTTAGAATTAAATCTCTTCTGTAATAATGTGTTATTTGGTCAAAAAAGTATATAACATGCAATTCACTATAGTTTTAACAAGAAGTATATTTTGTTAAAGTTATTGACTGATTCACTGATGCAAAACTGCCAGTGGCAAAACATGGCAATTGAAGTGCTAAGGTTATCATGGTGAATGCAGGCCTAGGCCATTGTAGCAGAACCGCTTGTGTCAACAGGAGTACCTTCTTGCTTTAGCATTGCACAGAACACTAGAAAGCACCTGTTCCTGACCTGTGAGCTGGCTGGCTGTTTGTATGATGCGCTCCAGTCTGTGTTTGGTGTGGGCAGAGGATGCATGGTACCATACATTGATGGAGGAGGACTGGGATTGGGACAGTGGTGGCTGCTTAGAAACAGGGTACACACAGGGTACAACATGCATTGAAAATCCACGACAGAATCAGTCTTCCCCTTTACTACATGGGGTTGTAGTTCAGGATAAACTATTATTACTGTCCAGCATGTGTTAGTGTGTCATCCAGGTCATGGCACGAAATTTGGAAAACAGATATGACTGGATTCATGACAAAAATGTGTTGAATGTCCACAAAAAATCAGTACAGCATGATGGCTGGAATAAAAATAAAAGCAGACAGGGTAATGAGGAGTGATATTGGTTTATTTTGTGATAATGACACTCTGGTTCTACAATTGTTATCTTTTTAATATGCCCAGTTAACAAAAGTATCATCTGATAATATATATTGTTTTCAAATGATTTCATTAACCTTATACAAGCATCTGCTAACACTTTACCAAGACCTACTAGCAGCACTTTTTGGTCTTTTTAAATAAGTGATTAATGTGAACAAATATGTATCATCCACTGATTATCAAATAGATTTTACATATATTCATATTATGTGTTTATCTGCATGTTTTTTTTAACTACTTTGAATTTTTAAGTTTAATTACAAATGCATTTGTTCTGAACCTGCTCCATGCAACTTGGGTCAGTGAAAATTTTCAGTCATGATTTGCTCCTCAACAGACGAGTTTTTAAATCACTAATCTTTTACTCATAAGCGAGATTCATTCCTCTCACAGTCACTTGAGCAACAGCAAGACTCATGTCCACTCAGTCTATCTAAGATGGACATTTTCTGTGCACGGAATAGCAATGCTGAGCTGAGAGTGAAAATAATTTTTCTTAACGTGGAAGTATATTACAAAACAACACAAAATAACAGCAATAATTAGCTATTTTTGCATTTCTTAACTTGGTCGTTGTCTGCCTCAGATGACAACAGGATCAGGCTCCACATTTGAGCAAACCATTCAACTCATCAAATCAGTGAAGGAATCTGAATGAATCATTTTGGTGAATGTTATTTGAGTCACTCTGAAGACTGAAACATTTTAATTGTAACAGAAGTAGCAGTTTTAGGGCCCAAGATCACACCACTTAGCTAGCTAGCTAATGTCAGCATTCATAGGCTGTACCAGCAGTTGCAATTTAAAATGAACATTTCTGTTAAAGGGAAAGTGAGATGAGGCAAACCAAATGTCTTTTGTAACGTGGATATGAGAGTGCTAATCAGAGTAACGGTGACAATTTATTTTGTTAACAAAATATGACTTTACATCTATAACAATTCATAACATTTGTCCTATACGTAACACCATTTTTTGTGAACCATTTTCTACACACATTTTTGTGTTCATTTAAATATCATTATTATGAATAACTTTTTCTGCTAAATCTACAACGTTTGTTAAATATGTGTAAACACCCTGTCTCATCAATGCTATGCTTATGCAGGCAGTGAGACACAAATCAATCTTCTCTCTAATATTGCATCCATAACCTTATAATTCACCATGTTGGGATTTCCTGTAGTTGCAGTAACCAACATAAAATTTGTTTTGTCATGAGTATTCAGCACCAACAAAAGATTTAATTTCCTCATACAGGCATCCTGAAGTCTGTAAACAGACCAATATGAGTCAGAGCTTAGCTCAGGTGTAAGTTCAGCTTATAGAGTTTTTGCGAGTAGGGAGTGTTTCTCGGAGCAGCTCCGTGGCTGAAACTCTGAGTGTGTTGGTAAACGGGTAACAGTCAGCGGTGAGGCGGCTGATGAAACATGGCATCTCCTTTTTGCCCTGCAACTTATTTCCTCTTGCCTCAAACTCAAAGGCTACACGCCGATTCAGCCGAGTCAGAAACCGTGTGATCTCCCACCCCTCACACTCCTCCACCAGATCACAGAACGTCCGAATAAACACTGAGCCGCTCGGGTTCATGAAGGCACTGTAACCTGCACACACACGGAACACAGAATTTCAACATATAATTATTATTACTCTCAAATTAAATAAAATAAAACCCATTGGATTTTCTTTCTCTGATTAAGTCAGTGTAAAAGTGTTACCATTAATGCAACATCAGGACCATCAGTGTTTTTAGCCACTTAGCAAACAGGCTAAACTAACTAGATAACAGAGCTGGGAGAAAATATTATAATTTTGTAGTTCTACCTGTACAAATATCTGTATTTTTCTTTCCCTAACTACTTTGGACTTTTTCTTAATCTTTTTATTTCAAGAGAAAAAATTCTGCTTATTATTCATTAGATTTAGGGGGGGGGAAAATTATATTTTGCAGTAATTTATTTATGAAACAGTTCCAAATTGATTAAATTTGTTACAAAATTTAAATATAAATATTAAAAGATGAAAAAAGACAAATAAGTAATGGATCATGGGCTTGTGCAGATGTATCTGTATTATGTATGTGTGTTTATGTGTGTTTTTTTTACCTGGAGCTGTAGCATAAGCAACCACGGTTTCATTAGGGACTGACTGACATTCATATACACCCTCATCTTCAGACGCGTCTACACAGTCTGTCTCAACCTCAACAGCACCATCCAGCTCACTGCCTCGACAAGCCTGCTCACACACACACACACACACACACACAAACATACAGATGATGTACACATACAGCATACTGAAGCAATGATAACACAATCATACTAATATTAATAATAATCCATTTCATTCATATGATATAAACACACACAAATACACACATAAATAAGTAAACATGGAGTGAGCTGAGTCTGACCTGGACCAAGAACAGTTTGTTTTTGGCAGCCATCATTGGTCCTCCAAATTGTGAGTATATATGTGCAAGTTTTACAGGGCGTCCATCTGATCCAAATATCACTCCCTGCTCTCCATGACTTGATAACACACCCACAAAACAGCTGGACACTGACTGCTCACTCTCTGCAACAGTATTATTATTATTATTATTATTATTATTGTTGTTGTTGTTGTTGTTGTTGTTTCATCTGAGTATCTGAACTATAAAGTTCAGAGTTTGTAAGGTAGGTTAGCTGCTTCCTGCACAAACACACAGGTCCACAACTATAAATCAATCAATTTACACATCACTGAACACACACACATAAACACACCCTATTACACAAACAAGGAAACCACAAGACTTTATATAAAACAGGGTAAATAAACCAGGGATCAGGTGATGACTACACTGTAAAAAATTCCCGTATATGTTTACGGTAATTTACAGGCAGTTTGGCTTGCCAGTAAAGTACTTTAAAATTTACAGTAAAAAATCTGTAA
Source organism: Notoglanidium macrostoma (assembly GCA_030068235.1). Lineage (NCBI taxonomy): Eukaryota > Metazoa > Chordata > Actinopteri > Siluriformes > Auchenoglanididae > Notoglanidium > Notoglanidium macrostoma. The sequence continues at coordinate 16,315,211 of JAQQZR010000009.1, forward strand.
TACATTTTCAGTAAAGTGATGTGTCATAATTTAGAATGACACATCGTCTTTGCTGGATACAACTGAGCTGAAGAGTCTTGTTGAAGGATCTGGTCAATGCAGTTTGGTGGTGCTGGGATTAAAACACCTGCCGATGTTATTTGTGACATGAACCTTTAATCACTGAGCCAACACTGATTAACCACAAAACCCGTGAGTCAACGCAATATTTTAATGTAGTTAAATCAGTTGAGTCAATTCAAACTTGTGGCATTGTTGTGGGGGCTCTATGGTTATGTTGTGGACTATAGCACGGATGGTTGTGTGTTCAAATCCCAAATGGTTAAGTAAGACCCTTAATGTTTAGCTTGGCTGTATCTGGCTTCACCCAAAAGAGCAAGTGTGATGGCTTATGTGTTGTTTTATATAGCATTAAGATATTACAACATTTTACTATAAATATACAGTTGTTTATAGTAAATTGTACTGTAAAATGACAGCAACTTAAGCAGTCAGTAAATTACCATAAAAATCGACAATATTTACAGTGTATGTATTCAGCTGGCGCATCCTTGTTTTACTGATGAAATCATTATAGTGAATCACAGACACACCTTAGTTCCAGATTTATTGCAAATTAATATCCAATATATTGGATATTTTCCCTTTTTTTTTTTGGTTAAAAACCTTTTATTTTATTTCTAATTTTAAATGAAAAAAAAAAAAAATATATATATATATATATATATATATATAGTAAATGTGTTTAATTGATTTCTATGGTGTTCATTTTTTTTTACCGTGTGTTTGAATTATATTCTGTTGAATTCTTAAAATAAATATTTAAATAAATGCCCAAATGGCAACTTATGTACCTTTTTTAAATGCCTGGAGGATCTCGTGCGCGTCCGGGTCGATGAGGATGTTCACGAGGAAGCCCCTCCGGCTGAGAGCCGCGTGCAGACGCTTCGCGTCCCATCGCGAGCCACTCCGCTTTCCGAGTCCTGCGCATGCGCTGAAATTCTCCACCGACACAATAAGCGCCCGGTTGTGACGAGCGGTGCTCTTACCGAGAAAGGACATTTCCGTTTAAAGAGCTTGGGTTTCACTGGATGAACAGCAAATACAGTCTGAATAAAATCAAATAAATTAAAGCTGAAGAACAGCAAGTTTCTACAAAGCAAGTGTGTGTGTAAGTGAGGGAGTGTGTGAGTGTGTGAGTGTGTATACGTTCTGCTCTCAGGGTTGAACTTTACCTGACACTCATAAACGGGGAACGGAAGAGACATATTTGTATGTCCTATTTGCACCGCCTTTTGTCCAGGCAAAAAGTACCTTCTGTGAAATAGCTGACCCTTCGTGTGTTTATTTCTGAAGCCACAAAATTCTGCTCTGATATTTGATTAAAACCTAAAGTTTTATAACTTTTTCCTCATATTTTCAAGCTTCATGTTTATTTCATGTAAACATGAAAAAAAGACTACATACTGAATTCAGATGTATTTTTTTACGCTAGTTCTGCTCCCTGTTCCACATTTTATTTATTCCACATTTTATTCATAAAGCAATTGCAATAACATAAAAATCTTCACCTATAACTGTACAAAAAACTGTAAGAACTGTGTTTCTGATGCATCACAAATCATTTCTTTCTTTTCCAGATTCTCATTCATTCATTCAGCTTCTTATCTGGTATTTTCCCCTTATGCATTGCATATGTTTTCCACTGGATGGATGGATGGATGGATGGACACTTTATTGGTCCCTTAGGGGAATTGTTTGTCACAGGAGCAGACAATTACAGACATAACACATGACAAGGCATTAATAAGACAAACTACCAGCACCGATATTACATAAATGACCTTTGTGCTCATCACCAATAAAAGAAAGAACATTGCACCACCTTTTATTGCCACATCCGGCTTTAGCATACGCTCTGTCACACTATTTATAGGAAACCTGAAACATGGACGTGTGCTTTTTACTGCAGACAGAGTGAACGGTGTTAATCATCTTATTACCTAATCACTTATCACAGCCAGACACAAAGTCTTGGGGAAAAGTAATGCTTTAAACCTTGACACTTGAAACACAAAGTTGTTAAATTCTCATGATTCTCATCATTTGTAATTAAATCTGGCATCAGTGTATTAAAATGGAGTTTTTTTGATAGATTGAGTTTAGTTTTTGGGACAATTATATTCTTTGTCATTAGTTTTTTCTTTTTAAACTAATCTTTAATCACCTCATTTTGTATTGGACAGTTTCATTTTGTCAAAGTGCTGTTTATGTTTGACTAAACAGTGCTGCTGAATTCTCAAATCTGATTTCACTCAGTTAATTTCACTCAAAATCACTTCAACATTTCACATCTAAAATAAAGAGTGATGCAAAAATGCAGTTGCATCATGCATTATTTTATTGAAACACAGAATTATTTTATTGGCCACACCAATTTCTCCCTTTAATTCCCCAAAATAGGTTTGATCTATGTAATTAACTAATGAATAATTTTAAAAATATATTTTTGGATGAAACACAAATGTAGCCTATATGTGAAACCTACTGTATTTACATTTCATACACACAATTTGCATTATTCCATAAGTAAATTTTATATGAAACAATTTGAAAAAGTAACAACAGTGAGCTAGTCTTGAGAGTGATTCCTTTAAAGAAGTGATCACAGAGATGGAAATGGTGATCTAATCACTTCTGAGTTTTATCAGGTGCTTTAGGAAAGTTTGCCCTGGAAAAATACCTGATTGCACCTGCCCTGAAACACATCACATCATGACTCATCATCCCATTCTTTATTATTCATAACTTATTAATAATTATTAAATAATCAATATATTAATTAAAGTGTGCTGTGACAAATGAAAAACATTGATCTGCTATTCATAATGTTTTGTTGGGCTTGTTGGGTTTTTTTTTTGTTTCCGGCTGCAGATAAATTTGAGGCAAATGTTAATCTGTGTGAATATGTATAACATCCCTTTAAATTAAAAAGTATATATATATATATATATATATATATATATATATATATATATATATATAAATATATATAAACACACACACACAAACAGATAAAAAAAAAGAAAAACACAAT
>JAQQZR010000009.1:16320401-16338102 GCA_030068235.1 Notoglanidium macrostoma
ATATATATATATATATATACACGCACACTCAAACAGAAATACTTAAAGAACAAGTCAATTTCCTGAAGCTTTCCTGTGATTGCTCCACCGCCACACAAAAAAGATGAGTGCAGCTTATTATGGAGGGAGGTGTGTGTTGGATGAGTTGGTCTAAGCTATGAAATGAAATTTGATGGCTGTTGAATGAATCATGACTGAGAGGGAGAGTGAAGCTTCTGATTAGCAGTGTATTCTTATGGGGCCAAAAATGTATCTCTGCCAATGGGAGAAAAGACAAGTGGGAGTCATAGCTGATTTCATGTATGTGCTGGGTGAGTTGTATTGAGGTGTTATATTAAGTTTGGTGCCTTTCTGATGAAGCATGACCAAGTGAGAAGACTCTGATTCTAAAACGTCATGTATTTCTGTGGGGCAAAAAACCCAACGGAAAAATGAGAGAATGAGCATGTCTTTCCAAAAGTTGTATACAGGCATACTATTCAGGAACAGGATGTTGGTTGAAGTCATTTGAAGTTGGGTCAATATTTCAAAAATTGTGAAAGAAGAAACATGGCAAAAAAGTGTTCTGACATAACACTAGTGTGCTTGCTTCACAATCACAATAATTAAATAAAAAATAGAATATGTATATGCACAACATATGTTTTGTGCAAATATGACATTCTCAATGCAATGCATTATGCAAACAGAGCAGATATCAGCAGTCAGTCAAAGTGCCGAGTGCAATAGTGTAGTGTAATTACACATCCTGTAACAGTCCTGAATGTTAAGTGGCAATGCAAATGTTACTTATTGGTGTACTTACTTCATTCGAATATATGACCAGTTTTCCTTCACATATATAGTCACAGTGAGAATTTCAGAACTATACCATATGATATTCTGTCTTATTAATGTCGAGAATGCAGACAAATTGAAAATTCAAAAAGTGTCCCAAAATATCCTGAATTCGCCAACGTTTTATGAAACCCCTTCATCAGGAAAAGCGACATTGTCAGGATCCAGACAGCAGGCGGCGCCAGATCCCAGCGTCAATGACGTCACTGTGTTACGTGAGTCTGCAGGTTCCGGTTGCGAGGTAACGTTAGCTTTTAGCTAATGAAGTGTTTCACTGAATGTTTATATCACATTATTTTCATATAATTTCAGTACTATATGAAAGCGTAAAGTCTTTGGAGTTACAAAGTCAAATAAAAAATAATAGTAATTCTTATTTGTCTGTGGTAAAAATGTAAAGCTGTATAGATTTACCATCTAGCTAAGAATGGCATTTTGCGCTGCGCATGCGCAAGTGTTGTATGGCGAAATGCGGCAGGCAACTGGATTAGTTTACTTTACGTGTCGTTTTCTGATAGCTGGTTTAGGTAGGTGATTATTTTAGATGAATTAACGAGCCAGGCTGGTTTTGTAACGCTTTTTTCTGATTTATTTACTGCACAAGAAACTTAAACGTAAATGGTTTTGTTTTTGTCACATCATCTCATTGATTAGCTCTGGTATGTTACACAGATTCTTCTCCACACATGCGGTTTTGTGAAATATAGTCTCTGGAATATGGGTCCCAAAAAGAAAAATGCCATCCCTGATAGGTAAGTTATCATGTCACCTAATTTAACAATGAACTGTTAAATATTCTTGGTCGTTTTTAAACCAGTGAATGTCCACAGATGGACTGAGTATAAGGCAGTGGGCAAACGGATCCCTGGCACGCGCTTTATCTCGTTTAAAGTACCTTTAAAACAGGTGACAGATGTGCTCACACCCACACACCCACCTACCTATCCCTGCACTTACACTCATCTCACTATTTTTGTGCTGACCTCATGACCCTCATTTCTCTCTTCCAGGCTTTGTGGAGGCATCTGAGTGAATCAGAGGTGTTTGGACCCTTCGATCTGATGGATGTGTTGAAGAAGGAGGGTGAAGAACTTGGCCTTATCATTGATCTCACCTACACCACGCGCTACTACCAACCCCAGGTGACCGTCACTGACACCGCAACCACAACTGCATGCCCAGAACCTGACTGTTCCTGGGTTTATTTTTGTATCAATATTGTTGAATTTTGGGATTGGATATAATGCATATGATCCCAGGTTTGTTATGCACTCGTTATATGCTTAACGAGAAAGTGATTCAACTTCATGGTGAACTGTACAACTGTGGTTTTTTTTTTTGCTATTCTGTCTATTTAGTTTGATATGTATGCCTGGCAATTTTAAAAACACATAAGCAAGTTGTCTGACATTGAACAACTCGACAAAGCAGTTCAATCTGATCAGCATTCATGGTGTTAACCTGGAAGCTACAAGCTTCCTTTAAGTTAATATGGAACATAAGCCATTTCACCAAGTAACACTTCCACATTCACACGCCTCTCCCTGGCATGCTTGGAATTAAGTATTTCCTTGCTCGTGCCACTCACAAAAAATGCAGTTAAGATAATGAGCAAGAGACCGTTTCCGTTTTTGATGACTTGATACTGCTATATTATCGCATTGTAAACAAGATTTGTAAAGGGTAGCACTGAATGTTCTGTAGCGTATCACCATGTTCTCTCATTTACACATCTTTGAAATTCCTGTAGCAGATGTCACCTAGAAGTACTGACCTCTATAAGGCTGTAAAGTAATACAAGTGATATAACTGGTTCAGATCTAAATATCACAGTACTAACTTCTCGCCACTGCTCTTTTGAATGTGTGTGTGGCAGGATTTACCAGACACACTGCACTACCTGAAGATATTTACAGCTGGACATGAGGTGCCGAATGACTCCACCATCCTGAGCTTTAAAAAGGCAGTGAGAAGATTTCTGCATGATAACCAGAACAATGGTACATAATAATAATAATAATAATAATAATAATTTCATAAGTGTCTAGGATTTAAACATACAGTCAACAATTTTACAGTCACTGGCACAGAACTATGTTTGAGAACACTTCATTCACACAACCACATTTATGCTGACAATTCCCTCTTCACATTACTAGTAGTTACAGTTGAATATTTATAGTTACATTTGAAACGCTTTCTGCTTTCATGGGAAGTGTTATGTGTGGAAAAAAAAAAAGAAAGACACACATGCGGCTAGGATACAGAAAGTCCTGGGTTCAGATTGGTTTCTGTGACAAGTCGTTTTGTCAGAAGAGAAGAGCTTTTGTAGATGCGTCTCTGTAACTCATGGTCCACCTCACTGAGGAGACCTTGTATTGTTCACCAGAGAAGTTTAAAACAAAAAAGTGACGGACAGAACTGTACAATTGCACATACAGTTCAGTGTACTTGCATATACATTATAATCCAGTTATCAAAAAAAACAAATTTTGTTAGTAAATTCACCAACTTGTAAATAGGAAAACGTATAAATAGGTTCTACATGAGTCACTCAGTCATCCTATTATTTGGTAAGGTTCTGCTAAAAATGAAGTTGTTACATTAACTGTATTTTATAGGTTATAGAGTGACTGAATCATGTTGCTTTTCATTTTCATGTTTAACCAAACTGCATGGAAATGCATTACACTGTTACAGAGTTATAAACGATGTATGATGCATCCTGATCAGCTGCATTGTTGGGTTCACAGATAAGCTGATTGGTGTTCACTGCACACACGGCCTAAACCGAACTGGATACCTCGTGTGCAGGTACGTGTGTGTATTTGTGTCATTATGAATGCAGACGTGTTTAATACCCCTCAGTAGGCATGAGCCGATAATCAGTTGCAGTATATAAAAAATTACTTCCAACAAAGTGTCAGGAATGTTACCTTAACGAGGAGCAGAATCACCTTCACCAAGTTTATATTTGATACTGAGACCGTTCAGTGGTATTATCTCGCTTTTAACTTGGTCACGTACCAATGTCGAAACACGTGGAGGTTTTTGTGTACTCATAACATAATGATCTGAAAATGAATCTAGCAGGTCTCTGAATAACCAGAATCGACCCAACAGCCACCAAACTGAGAGTGTGAAGGCAAACACGTGCTACTTCTCAGACATGTCACAGCTGCCGCATCTTTTTCACACTTCTGAAAGCCAGCTGTTGTCTGGATGAATGTTAAGGAACATATGTCTTTTGGTGAGGAGACCTCAAACCGTTCACCAGACAAGTTTAAAACAAAACTCGACAGCCCAAACTGTAAACTTTCAAATGAAAAGTATTGTATAACATAAAAAGGTTGAATGATATGAGACTGTGAGGTCCATGCAGTTATTATTAGGGTTTGTTTGTTTGTTTGTTTATCAATACTTGTGTGTGTGTTTCTGATTGTAGATACCTGATCGATGTAGATGGTGTTGAACCTCATGACGCCATCGACTGTAAGTGATTAATGTCTTTTAAGAATTTTTTTCCCACCGACTTCTAACGAATAAGTGAGTGTTATCCAGTGGTAGAGCAGCAACACACTCTTTAAACATTAGACGAACATCTTTATTCAGCATGCACTGTATACGCTTACTCTTAGTTTATGCTATTTAGTCAGAGTTGTTGCAAGTTTTCTACCATGTTTCTAGTTAAAATTCTAATTAAGCTACTTGTGACATAATATGGCTACAGTGCTTATAGATATTTATTTTTTTTATTTTTTTTTCAATTTAGAAAAACTTTGTTGATGAAATACACAAGGTTGTTTTGTGGTTACTTGACGACTCAGTGGGGGTTGTATACTGTTGCTGCTGGGTAACCATTATTATTAAAAACCTATTCTACCATGTCCACTTTTTTTCAGTGTTCAACAAGTCACGTGGTCACGCCATAGAGAGACAGAATTACCTGGATGATCTGAAATCAGGACCAAAACGCAGGTATTGGGATTATTATTTTTTTAATTCCCAAATGCAGTTTTACTTAGAACATGTACATTTATAAGCTTTATTTTTTATTTAATCGCAATACTGTGGTATGTTGATTTATGCTGTAATAAACTTGGTTCTGTAGTAATGATGGAATGGAGGAACCGGAAGAGGAGCCTGTCATGGCTGGAGCCACCAGCAGGAGCCACGACTCGACGACTGTCCAAGAACCACACCCTTCATTCAGGAGAAGAGAAGTTTATCAGGATCATTTTGAGTAAGTGTGCTCTTCCATACTCATTCCAGATCCCCCAAAAAAGGTCATGTGACTTTTTGATGACTTCACTTTATCCATTCAGAGCTGTGTGTGTAAATCAGCGTTTCTTCTCTTCAGGCCTTTTAACCAGAGATGGAGCAACGACCTGATGAGACCCGGTCCACCTCCTCTGTTTCCCACACCCCCTTACAGGGCTCCTCCTCCTTTACTCCCTACACCGCCTTTCAGGGGCCCGCCTCCTCTCCTGCCCACGCCACCTCCTCTGGCTGCATGGTCTGGTTTCAGAGCGGGCCGTTACCCCGTACCTCCTCCAAACCCCACCTTCATGCCCCGCTACACCTTCGGAGAAGAGCCTCGACACACACAGCGAAAAAATCGCAGAACTGCTCATAAACGCACCTCGAATTCTCCATACACACACTGACTGTAAACGCTACGTTCTTGTCAGCCTTAGCAATGTTCACGTTTACAAAGGGGTCACAGATTAGCAACGTTTTAACGATCTTTGTCCTTTTAGCTTTGAAATGTGGGAAACTCCACAATTGTTCAGTTAAAATTTTTAAAGACTTTAAAGTATGCAGGAGCAGACTGTTACTCTTAGACAGACGCTGTCTCTCAAGTCATCTATTTCTGTAGCACACTCGGCTCTCTAATGTGAAGTAATGTGATCTGTACTCTGCTAGAACCTCCAAGAAATGGGTGTGGAAACATAGCCACTTTGTTTTTGCTGGTCTAACCTTATCTACACAATGGAAGGGAGGAAGCCATTAGAGGCCGCTGTGGTGGGCGTGGTCATCCTCCTGATATCACCTTTAAAATGAACGCTTGAGAACTCCACCCAGTTTACTGTAGTTTAGTTAATGTAGGACAAGTGTAGCTACTGTATTGAGCTACACTTCACTTTTTGTCTTTTCTTGCAATTGCACCTTATTAAATACTTTTTAATTCAATGCTACATTGTGATCATGCCTAGGTTACAAGCTAACTGCTCCATACTATAATTTTTTTTTTTAAATGTATATCTATCTGATTAACGTTAAACTGAGATATGGTTATTAGTTAAACCTAAGAAGCTAGCTAGAAACTAGTAGTAGCTAGGTAGCAAATTCACTATTCTATTTAACCATCTGTCAACGTGCTGCTAGTTATATTTAATGCACTAATGGCTGAATAGTTGTAGCTAGCTTTTGTTAACATGCCTTTAAACAAGGTAGTTAGTTTGCTTAGTGGTAAGCTAACACATACTTGCTAGACATTCCAAAAAAGTGTGGTGGTGACTTACAAGACACTACCAAGCTAGCTAGCTCTTTATGTTTAACTACTTAAATAACCATCTCTCAGTGTGCTACTGAGAGATGCTACTAGCTGACTGGTTATAGCTAGCTTGTCATACGTTGCATTAAATTAACTAGCTGGTGTTACGATGTGCCAACATTAGAGTTTTTTTAGCTGAGCATAACTAGATGGGTAGTTTATTTAATGGCAGGTTAACACAGGCTACCTAGCTTTAGTGACCAGACAACAATGACTTTGTGTGGGGGTGTGGGTTTCCTCAGGGTGTACTGATTTCCTCCCATAGATGTGAGACTGAATGGTTGTTTGTCTCTGTGTTAGCCCTGTGTTAGATTGGTGACCTGCCCAGGGTGTACCTCATCTCTCACCTGAAGTCAGCTTGGATTGGCTCTGGCTTCCCTGCAACCCTTAACAGATAAGCGGTATAGATGATGGATGGATTGGTTAAAGCAGTGGTGAGGTATCTGATCCATGCAGGGCCTTTGTGGTTGCAGATTTTTGGGATGACCTTTCTAAAATTGATTCAAATTTGGAGAGAAAATTTTGGGGTGGTCATTTTAGGTCATAAATTGGGTGTTTAAAAAGGTGTTTGAAATGGCTATTATTTGCACAGAGCACGAAATGTTAGTGGTTTCATTTGAAAATGTTTCTGTCCTACATATATTGAAGTGCTAAACAGTCAAGAACAGTGTGTATAATGTCTCATTTGAGACACAGCATCTGTCTTAGAAAAGAACAGTATGTGTTAAATGAGTTGCTTTCTGACACTGCCTTTATCTGTATCATGTGACTGGTCATGTGACACATCAGAAGCAGTAAATTAACTGCTTCTTTTATCAACTGTTGCTAAATTTTTTTATTTGAAAGATATCAGTTGTTCATTTTACTTATTTTATTGTAGTGAATGTATTTATAACTGTCATACAGTGTGTTTGGGGTTTTCTGCTTCTGTAAAAGTGTAGTTTGTGTGTGTGTGTGTGTGTGTGTGTGTGTCGTGAGATGGGATGTTGTTATATAATTATGACTAAAAGCTTGAAGCTTTTTGCAAATCTTTTAAGACCTTTACTGACCATCAGCACTCAGAATGTGTGCGTGTGTGAAAGAGAGAGAGTTGATACAATAACATCTAAATAAAGGAGACATAGTTCTGTCATATTCTCTTTCTTGACCATATCCTACTAGGTCAGTGTCAGATATTTATTATTTTGCCATGTCATATATGAAGAGCTCTGCAGTTTGTAATACTTGCAGGAACATACTGTGGAAAATACTGTGTGAATATTAAAACATACACTATATAGCCAAAAGTTTCTGGACACCTGACCGTCATATGTACTTTTTGAACATCTTCCAAATGTAGTCCACTTTGCTGTTATAATAACCTCCACTCTTCTGGGAAGACTTTCCACTAGGTTTTGGAACATTGCTGTGTGGACTTGTGCTTATTCAGCTACAAGACCGTTAGTGAGATCAGGCACTGATTTTGGGTGAGGAGGTCTGAGGTGAAGTCGGTGTTCCAGTTCATCTCAAATGTTTTCAGTGTGGTTGAGTTCATCGTTCTGTACAAGCCACTTGCGTTCTTACACTGCAACCTTGGCAAACCATGTCTTCATGGGCCTCACTTTGTGCACAGGGGCATTGTCATGAACAGGTTTATGACGTATGGCGGCGCGACCGTAAGCACGCAGCGGCCACTCCGGATCAGAAAATCTTGCTTTTTTGTTTTATTTTGTTTTATTTTATTTTCTTGGCATGACTCTGACGGCACATGGATACCAAAACAAAAGGTGTTCATGTCTACCCACGAGAAATATTACTGGATATAAAGAAATACTTTAAAACTGACTGCAGGAAGATCTCTTGGAAACGCTTCACGGTCTCATGTTGCTACGGAATCCAGGCCTCCAGTCCTCGGCGTCGTCTGATGCCGGCGGCTGGGGGAGGGTTCGCCGAGAGCGGTGAGCGAGGAAGCAGAAGCGCGGCAAGCGGGCGGGGGCCCGTGCTAGGCTAGGAGCTAATCCTAGCCGACCGCCCCCTACCAACCATAATACTTTCCAACGTCCGTTCTCTGGACAATGGATTGGACTGTAAGTAATGTAATGTAACGAGTCTCTTTCCATAGAGAATAAAGAAGTGAAGAAATGCATTATATTTTTTAACGCAGCAAATAACGTGTAGTTAATACATTACTCTTTTGAGTAACGACCTCAACACTGAAACCAATTCATATGAACCGATATATAAGAACCAGTATATACATGCATGAACCAATATATGTGAACCAATATAGAGACACATGAACCAATATATAAGAACCAATATATAGATACATGAACCAATGTATAAGAACCAATATATTTGAACCAGTATATAGATACATGAACCAATGCATTTGAACCAGTTTGTATTAATCAACATATATAAACTGATATATATGTACATGAACCAATATATATTAACCACTGTATATGAACCAATATGTTTAAAATCCAGTATGCATGAACCAAAACCATTATATGTACTAGAAAAACAAATAGGATTCAAAACCAGTGCATCTGCAATGAAACCCTTTAGTTTCCTAATAAACCGAGCTACATGCACACAGTAGTTTTTTCCTGAACGGCGCTGTCTATAACAACATTTTACGAATGATCATTTTTCACTAGTAAGAGGTAGTAGAGGGCAGTATAAGTGCATGACACCGGAAGTACTCAGATAAAGGGAAGACGAACCGGAAGTCGTGGCGTTTTGCGTAACAGTTTTGTTTACTCAGTTGAGGACAGTATCTTGTTTATTCTTTTCTTTTGTGGTATCCGTTAAGATCGATCGATTCGTTAAAATATTGTTTGTATAACAGATAAGTGATTAAACACTTTTGCGGTAAGGTAACTTTAAAAGGAAAACCTAGCTAATGCTTGCTAACCACCGAGCTTCGTGATAAGGATTAACTGATTAGCTACACGGCTAGCGTCAGGATTTATAATCGGATAAGCAGCTTGAAGCTATAGATATTGGTGTAAGTTGTGTGAGGTGAGGATGGAGACTGCGGTGTGTGTGAAGCCCGACAACGCCGTGGCTGTGAGGAAACCAGAGGAAGAGCCGAGCAAGCCGAAGAAAAAGATCTTGGACGAGGATGAATATATCGAGGTGATTTTACAATCCACACTGATGTTCGGATTTTCCTGTTTGGGAAAGCTGTCCGCCAAGCATGACACGATGTAGGAGAGCTTCTTTTTCAACAACAACAACAACAATAAAGGTCGCGCGACTCATGAATAAGTGATGTGTAAAACTGAGCTATGTTAATACAGGAGAAGGCAAAAGCCATCATTAACATGAGCACGTGACACAGGATGGCAAGTATTATGATCATCTTGTACACCTAAAAGTTGCAGCAGTGGCACATACCTAATGATAATTCTGATTTAGTGTATAGAAGGATGAGTTCAAATCTCAGCAATACCAGAAAGCCACCGCTGGACCCCTGAACCAGAAATAATCAGTACTATTTTTGTATCTATTGCTCTGATTCTAGAAAGAGAGTGATATTCTGCTAGATGACAGCTTTATCCTAGTCAGGGTCATGGTTGATTCCAGGAACACTGTATGAAGAACACACTGGATGTGACACCAGTCCATCACAGAGCATCATGCACACGCACATTGATGACTATTGATGAGATGTCTCCCAGACGACACACAAGAACATGAACATTGATTGGTTGGGGTTAAACACGTAGTGTTGCCAGTCTCCTGACCAAGACACAGCAAGAATTTATAGCGTTATGATTGCCAAATCTGACGTAGTGTCCATCATGAAAGATGAATATATCATGTAGTCGGATCCGGGCATTAGCCAGTTCAGCCACTTTAATTGTGTATGATTTTGGAAAGCTGGAACTCCTACATGGATGTTAAAACCACACAGACAGTAACCCAAGTTTTGGATTGACTCAGCGAGCCTGAATCCGTGAGGTCTAGATATTTGAAATAAAATACAAGGAGAGAGTACTGCACTCAGAGCTAGGAAATTGCATTGTAGCACACACAATTTACAGTAAAAATGGACAAATGTACTTCATCAGCTGCAGCAGGATGGATAGATAGAAGGAATGTGGGCTTTTGAGTATTGATTTACTGTATAATTGGTCATGAACTAATTTTAGTCTTTCATTTGGTGAAAACAGCAGCGTCTGAATCCCTGGGGGGGAGGGTGTGTGCGTGCGTGTGTGTGAGAGAGAGAGAGAGAGAGAGAGAGAGAGAGAATGTGTGTGTGTGTGTGTGTGTGTGTGTTTATGTATATATGGTGAGGAGCAGGAGTCACACCAGTTTAATCTTTATAGAGAAACAGTGGAAACTCATCACTGTTTAATTCCAGGAAGTGCCGGTTTCTGAGAAATGTATTTCTTACTGTTCATTAAGATTTTACTACTCAAACCCAGGTATATTTGAACACATACCAGTAATGTTTAAGCTTTGTGTCATTCCCTCAAATTGTTTTACTTTACTGGGATTCACACACACACACATCAGCCATGGCCGTCATGTCACATGAAATTACATGGTTGGGAATTAGATGTCAAATCTTTAGGCTTGCTTCTGATCAGTCAGACTGTATCATTTATCTAACAAAGATTTTCAGCTTCAACACAAATGTCCAGCTGCTCGTTCATTTCTGAATCACTCCAATTTGTACACATTTCTCCTGTGTTTTTCCTGTTGTCATTCCTCCGTGTTACAATGTAAGTTAACACTATCAAATGAACAAGTCTGAAAACAGCTGTGTCAAAAAGTGTCAGTGCAGCATACAGTATGTTAGACAGTCATCAAGATCGCTTTGTCTTTGTTGTATGGTAGCGATTCAACTTCTGTACAAGGCTTTCACTGTTTTACATAACTGTTAACTGTGTGATTCCCGTGTACAGAGTCTGGAGCAGATCATTCAGAGGGACTTCTTCCCGGACGTCAGTAAGCTTCGAGCACAGAAGGATTACCTGGAGGCTGAAGAGAACGGAGACCTGCAGAGAATGAGGGAGATTGCCATCAAATACGGTTCAGCCATGGCCAAATACACCCCTCGCACTTACGTACCCTGTGAGTTACATCAGAGTCATGAAGTTTAAGAGCCAATTAAGCCATTTATTATTTAAAATATTTCAAATAAAAACGTTTTCCTTTAGCATGGCTCAGATATGACAAAGTTTGTGTTGCAGCAATAACAATTTTAAACACAAAAATGAATATACTACGTTGATCGGCTTTCAGAGTTTATAACAGCTTGTGTGTTTTCAGACGTGACCCCGTCATCATTTGAGACTCCTGATGGTCGCGCTACTTCTCCATCTACTTCACAGAGTAAATCCAGGACAGGCAGAGACACCAAGCTTGGTATGACATGACACACCACAGAAGTGCTTTAAGCTTGTAATTTCTCCATGCTGCATGCTTCTCTGTTGCATTTAACAAAATGAAAAACCTGGCTAAAATCAATTGCGTTCTCTGTCACCAGGCAACTGAACCCTACGAATGTATATGGCTAAGCTAAAAGCACTATAAAAGCCATTATTTCGAGACACATTTTCGACTCTATACAGTATATGTGGTTTGAAATAATCTGCATGCAAGAGACAATATAGACAGTTCGAATTTTCCGCATTTTTAAATTAGTGCGCCCTGCGTGGCACAGGATGGTTTCAGACAGCTCTGCTCTGTTCCGTTCCTCAGGAGGTGAAGACGGGAAAGAGGAGAAGGAGCTGCCATCTCTGGACCATTTCCTGTCGAAGAACACGAGTGAGGATAACGCATCGTTCGAGCAGATTATGGTTTTGGCCCAGGATAAAGAGAAGCTGAAGAATGCCTGGCTGTACGAGGCTGAGAGCGAGTTCAAACAGGTCCTCGAGCACTGCCTTAATTTACATGCCATGTTTCTTTGTGTGTGTCTGGGCATGTGTTATCTGGGTGGATGGTACTTTATAAATGAAGTTGTCATTACTGTGTGTTGCAGCGTCGAGAGGAAAATCTGGCTCTGCCATCATCAGAGACTCAGGCTCTGGAGTGTGTGAAGGCCGGAGTAGAGACGTGGGAGTACACGGCCAGAAACGCCCTCATGTACTACCCTGAAGGCAAGAAGTGCACACAACAAACACACACACACATGCTAATATGTTCTTTAATCAGTAACTCCGCCCACTATCTCACTTATACAACCTGCCCGGAAGCTTCAGTTAAAGAATTGGGCGTATTTTGAGAACCCTGTCATTATTTATACGGTGCAGTTTTGGTAAATAAGTACCGAATCAGGTATTTACATGATGTACAATGTATGTACATTTCCTGAACAGGTGTGAAAGACGACACGATGTTTAAGAAGCCAAGAGAAGTTCTGTACAAAAACACACGCTTTGACGTGGACCCGTTCTGTAAAGCCCTCAATAAATCACAGATCCAACAGGCTGCTGCTCTCAATGCCCAGGTAGCTCCACTCACCCATTTATAACCCTGCCCACTCTTACATATGCTCATACTAATGAATAGCTCCACCCACTGTTATACACACACTCATTCACAGCCTCATACACACCCCAGACGTTTACAGTCTTACACTTGCCAGTAAACCCACCAACCTTACACGTATTGTTAAGTGTAACTTCGCCCACTCATGTACACCCACACTTGACTGTATAGCTATGCTCTCAGTGTGCTGATTTGTTCGTATGTGATGTGTTCAGTTTAAATTAGGAAAGGTGGGACCAGATGGGAAAGAGCTGCTGCCACACGAGTCTCCTAAAGTCAACGGCTATGGCTTCGAGGGCGCGCCCTCGCCTGCACCAGGTAACTAACACACTCGCCTGTATCAGGTAACTAATGGTGTTATGTGAAATGTTAATTTTGTATTGTGTTTTGTATGGTGTGGCAGGAGTGTGTGAGTCTCCCTTGATGACATGGGGAGAAATCGAGGACACGCCCTTCAGGCTGGACGGCTCAGATACTCCGCTCATAGAGAGGAGCCACGGCCCAGCATTTAAGGTGCTCACGCAACATCATAGATCACACGCGCTACTGTAGAATATAGTAGTAATGGTCCTAACTCTTAATGAAAGAATTAATGTGGTAGTCGATGATGCTCAAGTGGCTTACTGCGTCATTAATCTAATCGTGTGTGTTACATTGGTTTGCAGCTATAAGAGCATTGAACAATATTGTGTTCAAACGTTGGCGTACTTACTGTTGTGTGTCATGGTGTTGCGTTTAGATTCCTGAGCCTGGACGCAGAGAGAGGCTCGGGCTCAAAATGGCCAACGAAGTGGCAGCCAAAAACAGAGCAAAGAAACAAGAAGCTCTTCGTAAGGTCACAGAAAATCTCGCCAGGTATGGCACCTACACACACATTTCCTCATTTATTAACCTGACCAAGAAATTACATGTATCCATATCAGAAATGCCGCCAGACCTACATACTGTAGCCTTTTTTTTCTTTTTTTTTCTTTTTTTAGCACTGTTTATTGTGTATTTGAATATTGGATCATGATTGGCTCTTATAACTGATGATGCAATAACATTCTCCTGTCACATGCTGAATATTAACTCAGATGTTCCCACAAGACGGTCATCCGTTTCTTTAAATGAACGCTCGAAACATTACACTACACTATTGAATTTCTTCTAAAGCCAGGGTGAAACGCATTTTATGAACACCAGGGTGCTAAAAGTGATGAACTTATGATGTGGCGTATATCACGTACTGACTATCGAGGGTGTAGCATTGAGTGCTTCTAAGGCTGTGTCTACATTAATACATTTTACTTTAAAAATGCAGCACTTTTGCTATGTTTATGCCTGGCATCCATACTAACTGGAGTTTTTGAGTCGCTAAAACAGAGCATTTTGGAAATGCTGCCACTCCAATTTTAATTTGAAAACTTTTGTGTGGATGGCCAGAAACTAAGGCTTTTGGAAACAATGACACTCGCACCCACATTTGCTTCCTGATTGGATTTTATCGGTCACGACGCATCCTTCCCTGATTCATCACGCTACTATCACGTGATCCTTTACCGGAAGATAACAAACGGCATCAGCCTCGAACACCAGTGGTGAATGTAGCATGGTTAACAAATTACAAGCGTTGCCGACCTTGTTGTTTTTGCTAGCAGTTGTTGTGCAGTTATATTCTGCATTTTATAATGCTACAACTGCATACATTCGCTGGAGGCAAGCTATTATTCAAGCAGCCAGCTGCAGAGTAGAGTCTGCTTCCTGTTTATTCCATCACTGACATGGAGATAGCCTGACTTACCACCTGTACTCTATGCTGGATTACAGGGTTCTAACACTTCAGCTAATATGAGTATAATTATTGCGCAAAGATTGTGACTCATCCATGTCTGTTTTTCAGTTTGACTCCAAAAGGACTGAGTCCAGCTGCTCTGTCTCCAGCTCTGCAACGCCTCGTCAACCGCTCGTCCAGGAAATACACCGATAAAGCCCTACGTGCCAGCTATACCCCTTCACCCTCTCACAGAACATCAGGCTCCAAAACTCCTCTCAGTCCTTCACACTCCTTACACACCCCCACACCAGGCAAAACCCGCACACCCGCCTCACATGACCCTGCCTCCATCACGGACAATCTGCTACAGCTTCCGAAGAGAAGAAAGGCATCAGACTACTTCTGAGGACAACACTAGAGGCACAAAGGACGTCAAACACACACATTATCTCCGGCTTTGAATTTCTGGTCTTTATTTGCAGAATGAGAGACTCGAAGCCTTTAACACTTGCTGACTACTTCATCAGTTAAAGACATAATGATGATTAAAGGCATTTTTTTGTACAGTTTATCAAAATTGTCATTCTTTTATTTTTGATGTTTTTGAACTGGTCAACTAGGGAGGTAAATATGACTAGATTTTAGGAATGACAGAATGAGCTAGAACAATATTCATGTAGTCTGCAAACTTTTATGGCCAATATAAATTCTGCTTGGCTCTTTTCAAACATAAACAGAATATTTACTGACCGCATATCAGTTCTGTGCATTTTTTTTTTTTTTTTTTTTAATAATAAGAAATCCTACCAAATCATTTGAATCGAATTTGAAAAAAGGTTCATTTTAGTGATTGATGTGGTAAATCAATATTACTCCGTTTGAAATGTGATGAAATTAGTAGCTAATGATGCAGTAAATCTTTTACTAATGAATCAACATACCTTGATTTCATAAGGCAGCAAAATCTGAGATTTGTTTATCCACTAAATAGTTCTGTAAAGGCTGGAATAGTATCAGAGTGAGATGATGGTATCAGATAAGGACAGAGCTCTGTCACAGGCAATTGCAACTGAAATGACTCGAACCAAAATTAAAAAGATTTCAGTTAAATTTTTATTTTATATGAGCTGAATTATGTGGAAATGTAGCATTTCATGAATCATGTCCTAAAGTATCAAATTGACTCAAGTTGATTCTACTGAAAATTCCCCATTGTGGTTCGCATCCTATGCCCAGGCTGTTCCAGGTACCTAGAGTACCTTCGTCCTGCAGCCAAAAGTGACGGAGGATGTGGTTGATGTCAATCTTCCGGACTGGATCGGGGTCTAGGATGCAGGAGATCAGGTTGCATGCGTCGTACGTGTACTTGTACTTGTCCTGGACAGATTTAGGGAAGTTGATGGCACGTTCCTTCTGTTTTTCCAGCATTTTGATGATGTTGGCGTCATTGTAGGACATGGTGCCAGTCAGCATGATGAACAGCACCACATCCATGCTCCACACATCATTCACTTTACGGTTATAAGAGATTCTCTGCAGTAATTCTGGTGACACGTATGCTGAAGACCCACAGAACGTGTCACTCAGCACCGTCTGACCATCCGTATACTCCATCCTCTTGCTGAAAGTCTGCAACTTTCAAGTTGAAGTCATTATCCAGCAGCAGGTTCTCACACTTCAGGTCATGGTGAATGATATTTTGGTCATGGATGAACTTGCGGAACAGCTTTTCAGAAAGCTTCTCAGAGAGCTTGCTTCTGGCCTCAATGAACTCAAGCAAGTTCTCCTGCATGCCCAGTTCCATCACTATGAACAGCTTTTTTTCATTTAGATGAAAGATCTTGAAGGTCTTTATTATGTGTGGGTGGTTGAGTAAGGGGTGGATCTCCAGTTCACATGGCAGGGACTTCTGCAGAATTTCAGCAGATGCTTTGGTCTGGTCAAAGGTCTTGATGGCAACTTTTCCTCTACAGTTCTTTAGAGTGAGCAGTCTTGACCTTACCAAAAGACCCTTTACCCAAAGACCCAGGGTGCCATCCAGTATGTAGCCATGCTTCTTCAATAGCTTTGCATTTGCATCCTCCATTACGTTTATATAGCACAAGCTACCAGATATTTTTAATCCTCTTTAAAAACCTAATGAGTTCCTCTTTACTATGATCAGTGGAACGTTCTTACAACTTGGTTCTTACAACATGATGCATCATGATTGAGAGAATGATGACACACAAAATGGTGGGCCTGCATGGTGGGATTTCTCATACCAAAATCTGATGCGTTTTTCATTCTCCATCCACTTTGCTAAGAGTCAAACACTGTGAAACAGACAAGTGAAGTAATTGAAGAAATACCTGATTTTAAAAGGTTATCTAGATTTAAACATTGGTTAAATGGAAATTTTCCATAAGTGCTTGATACAACTTCATACAGATTTCTAAATAAAGAATCAAATGTCAGTGCAATTCTATTAAAAATAAATAGTAGCTCTTTAATAAGTATACAGTCCTATGTCTTATAAGAAGCACTGACTCTTCAATGACAATGCCAGGATATTCTACACCATCAATTTAACAATCACTCATGCTGCAGTCATATTTTATATCTATGTGTACTTATTTTTTTATTTTTTTTTTATTTTTACTTTTCTCATTCTTGCCTCTTACTTTTATATAATTTTGTAAATGTTAAAATATAACTTCACCCCCGCTTTGAGCCTAACTCCACCCGCTGCATAATTTTGAAAAATGCTAAAAAGTGGCAAAAAATGCTGTCTTCATATGTTTACTGTTATTGTATGTTTTTGTCTGGTCTTGGCTGTGGAGAGGCATCCAAGTAAGAATTTTGAATCCTGGAATCCCAGAGTCTTTCTGTATTATGACTGACGTTTTATTGTCTTTTTTTCTTTTTTTAAAAGAGCTCTAATACAGACACTGCACCTCAGTTCATTACCAAAAATAAACTTCTTCCCCCATAAAATGATGGTTTTACTACACACACACACACACACACACACACACACACACACACACACACACACACACACACACACACACACACAC
>JAQQZR010000009.1:16338202-16379339 GCA_030068235.1 Notoglanidium macrostoma
GTGTGTGTGTGTGTGTGTGTGTCTCTCTCTCTCTCTCTCTCTCTCTCTCTCTCTCTCTCTCTCTCTCTCTCTCTCTCACTCACAGGGCCGTGGTTAGCACTGGCCACACCACTGTCAGGTGAGACCTGCTGCATTTACCACTTACTAGCAGCACTTTATGTTTGCTTTATAGAACACAGCCGGTCAGACCATCAGATGGAGGAAGGTGCTATACGCATCAAAACACAATTTAAACATCAGTTGAACACTGTCATTGTAGCAGTGATGAAACACATCATAAGAGTGGTGTGGAGTGTGTTAATGTTCACTCTGAATGTGTTCAACCAATCATGTAGAGGATTACAAGTTTATGTGGTCATGTAAGTGTATTAAAGGTCTAAACTTTCATTGGTAAAATGAAATGGTCTCATATCCTGCCTGCACTAATTCAATTCAAAATGCAAATGTTTTAGTAATTTTGGTCTCCAGTACAATCTAAAACAGCTTGTCCCAGTATGCAGAGGAGTCTCGCAGAGGAGTCCGCATACTGGAACACAAAAAGTTACAGCTGTGCGTTCAGTACCGTGACCTTTTTTCACAAGTGGTTATTCGCATGAGGTAGATGTTATTGGACGCACCATTAGCAAATAGGCTTTTAAAGATGGCGGCCAGGAGTGTGCTTATTGCTTATTGCTTTACAGGTATCGGCATTTCATTGCTCGGAGTCTGCTAATGTCTGATCGGTTGTGTTCTAATTCTAGCATCACAGGCTTTTGTTGTATGTCATTACTAGCATGATTATATTAAATAAATTGGTAACGTGTGTGTCTGTGTTTGTGCAGAGCCGCGTTGCGCTCAGGATCAGTTCTCATGTCTCAGTGGGAGGATGCAGTGTATCCCCCTGGACTGGAGGTGTGATGGCTGGACCGCCTGCGAGGATAAGAGTGATGAGATGGACTGTCCTCGTATGTCCACACACACTTACAAAATGCCATTTTATAAGTATAACATTAGCATCGAGTCTAGGCGCGTCACAATCATCCGTTATGTCACAATATTTAATATTATATTGTTATCGTCGATACGTCAAAATCAATTACTATACTCCCTAATTTTCCGTGGCTTCTGTATAAATTTAGGGTTAGGGTTAGATATATGCTAGATATTCTGCTTGGGACTAGATACATTCGAGTTATCACAAAATAAGGACCCAAGCTGTTGAGCCCTTCACATCATCTTAGACGACGATGATGTGGTAACTATATAAATTCAGAGCCACAGAACCCATCTGCTTAGCTTTTCAGGCAGGACGTGTTGTTGAATATGATGAACAGATGGAGGATGTGATGGTAGCATTACGTTTTCCCACTCTTGGATGGTGTGAACTAGCTGGCTAGCTATTAGGGATAGCAGAGGATATGGGAGTGTTTTTGATTTGATTTGCATGGTCATATATATTTATAGCTCCTGGCATGTTTAACAAAGGTAACAATATAGAGATGTTAAAATTTTATTCATGCCCCGATTATCATTAATTGTCTATACGTTATAGACTTTCTGAAATGGGATTATATTGTGACTTATGATTAAAAGGTTTGCAGTTTGTGCTGTGTACAGTATGCTTACTGTAAGCTTGAGCCTAGTCATGGTGCTAAATAAAAATGTCATTCACGTACGCATGGACAAGAGCATGCACATCCTTTCTGCCTTATTCTAACCAGGTTGTATTTTCCCACAGCGATGAAGGAGGAGCGATATCGCTATGGCAGCGGCTTTGATCAGATGGAGGATGTGATGGGCGTGGCTCAGCCCGTCCGCTTTAACAGTAAGCTATTCATCGTCACTCGTTCAGTGTCTTCGCCGTCTTTCCTTAACCATTCTGCTGTCGACATGAGCTGATAATCAATACGAATGCCGGTAATTCTGGTGTTTACTGGCAACATGCGTGTTCTTGGATGTGAGCGTACACTCGCAGCCCAAGTGGAGGACTGAATATTGGGAACTCAGTAGAAAGTGTGGGCCAGCCACAATGCTTGGAATTTTATGACAGAGTTCCAGACTCCCCAGGATGTCAGTAGGGTTCATGTAGTAGCAGCATTCTTTAATAAAAATAAAAATAAATAAATAAATAACATGGTGGTCAAAAGGAGCCAACTAAGGAAAAAGGGAGAGCTAAGTTAAGGGTCAACTAAAGGGACAGTGTTTGAACATGTCCCAGAATGAACATGTTTCCTGTGTGATACAGTGATGTATAACAGCAGACTATTGAAAACTGTGTGTAGAAAAATGCCCGACTGGATGGCACCACTATGAGAAGACTGCAAGCTGTTACAAGGTGTATGAGCGAGGGGAGAATTACTGGCAGGCTGGAGAGACGTGTCAAAGAGTAAACGGCTCGCTCGCCACCTTCAGCACCAACGAAGAGCTGCAGTTCATCCTCAAGATCGACCAGAGAGTGTGTGAACGCAGAGACCAGTGCAGGTCAGTGGGTGGTTTTTGTTCCTTCATAAATCGAATCCATAAACTTCATCTCGTTTCCGCCGTTTCTGATTACCACCACAGACACACTCGTGATTGGCAAGAATCTTGCTAACTTGTTCATTTTATATAATCCACGATATGTTACATGGCTGCAGTATTTTCCAGTGTATTTGTTTTGCAGTTTCTGGGTTGGCTATCAGTATGTCATCACCAACCAGAGTCAGTCATTTGAGGGTCAATGGGAGGTGGCCTATAAAGGTCAGTACCACACATTGTCTCCTCACATTGGATAACGTAATGTATTACATAATATATACAGGGTGTCCCAGAAGTCTGAATCCGTAGGCAATTATTTATTTAAATATAGACATTACAATAAAAGCTCAAATTGATGGCCTTGGTTTTTGACACTTATGTATACGGAGAATACAAGAACGTTGAACGCTGAACATTTCCTAATGTAACAGAACTGATGTTACATGCAGAGACCATTTCTTTGTTAATTTCATATAAGAAAAAAAGATACCTATGGATCCAGACTTTTGGGACACCCTGTATAAAGAATTTGACAGTTAGAGATTTTATTTATTATTTTATCAAGAATTACTAGTACTGATGTGGACATTTTTCCAAAGAAAAGTCTGATATTTAACTTATTACATTGTTGTTCAAGAGAGAATCATGATGCATGTAAGAATTCAATATATCTCCCAGCACTAATATCCATTATAGCAGTATTGTGTGGGTGTGTTACATATCACAGTATACTCTGCCCACTCTGCATGATGTGGTTTCAGCAATGTTCGTTGATGGCTAATGTTGATGGTTATGGTGTGTGGGGGTGTGTGTAGGCTCTGTGCAGGTGTTTCTCCCCCCAGAAGGATTGTGGAGTGTGTCAGAGGCGAGCGTGAAGCAGGACAGTGTTTACTGCGCACAGCTGCAACGTTTTCACAACAGGAATATGAACGAGCGTGGCTTACACAGCTGGCACACTGAGAACTGCTACAAACCCTTCCCTTTTCTCTGCAAAAGACGTACGCACTTGCGCGCGCGTGTGCACACACACACACACACACACACACACACACACACAGGCTGTCTTTGAGCAGTCATGTTCAAAAGTCTGTGATATATTATAGAGCTCCTAAGCTTTATTTGATGTGCATTAGTCCTGGCTCTCTCCATGTCAGTCAGTCTGTCTGTACGTACGTACACGCGCGTACAGCATTTGGCTAATTGTCCCTATTGCTCCCAGCCAATTGTAATGCGTGGTGCTGTTCTCAACCAATCAGAACACACCATACCTGATTCATTTGCGAAAGGTGTTGCATGCAGTGGATAATGTATATATTATTTGTGTGTGTGTGTGTAGTGCAGACTTGTGTGGACATCCGAGATAATGTGGTCAGTGAGGGTCTGTACTTCACACCCAAGGGGGACGACCCATGTCTGAGCTGCACATGTCACGACGGCGAGGCAGAGATGTGTGTGGCAGCGCTGTGCGAGAGGCCGCAGGGTTGTACACACTTCACAAAGGACCCTAAAGAGTGCTGCAAATTCACCTGCCTCGATCAAGGTAAACACATGAGTACTGACCGCTGTATTACCAGACAGTGGTAAAAGGCAATTCATTGCATGTCGTACGGAGTATGGTTGCGTGTGACCAAGACAGTTTAAATTTAAAATCAAATTAAAATTTGATCTTAAATGGTTTCAATTTCTATTTAATTTTATTATCCGATTTAAAATTTTCCTACCTAATTATGGTGACCGCACTAACCTGAATGACAATTGTGTATGTCTCAGGTGGCAACAGTCTGTTCAACTCCATGGCGAGTGGTATGCGTCTAATCATCAGCTGTATCTCATCGTTCCTGGTGTTGTCTTTGCTGCTCTTTATGGTACATCGCTTACGGCAGAGACGCAGAGAGCGCATTGAGACACTAATCGGAGGAAACTGTGAGTTTATATACACACACACACATAGACACAAACATACACACAGCAGCATTACACAATCAAGCTACATGAGCCCATAGAAAAGTTCATTATCCAGCATGAACCTATGCCATTTTCAGTCATGGAAGTGTTGCAGTGTTTAAAAACTTATGATTTATTTTTTTTTTTTATTGAATTTTGGATGTCAAAAACTCTGGTCACTATGCACATTACCTTAAATAGACTTAATCATTAAATACACTATGTGGGCACCTGACCATCATGCCACTTGAAGGCTTTCCACTAGATTTTGAACCATAACTTGGGGATTTGTGTTCATTCAGCCGCAAGAGCATTAGTGAGCTCAATAACTGATGTTGGGTAATGAAGCTTGGTGCACAGTCAGCATTTCAGTTCATCCCAGCGGTGTTCAGGGGGTTGAAGTCAGGGCTCTGTGCCGATCATTTGAGTTCTTCTACTCCAGCCTTGGCAAACCATGTCTTCATGGACCTTGTTTTATGCACAGGGGCTTTGGAATGCTGGAACAGGTTTGAGCCTCTTAGTTCCCATGAAGGGAAACTGTAATGCTACAGCACACAAAGACATCCTATAACACCATGGGCTTCCAACTTTGTGGAAAGCTTTTGTCCATGTAGTGTGAATCCATCAAAGCACCATCATGTTTTTTTTTTTTATTCTTTCATTTTTACCTTTGTTCAATTTTCTTTCCTTTCTTTCCTTTCAACTTTGTTCGTGTTGGTAAAAACTTACTCTTCATACTTTCATACTGTGTATCAGAATGTAGCAATGGCCAAGGGGCAAATCAGCTGATTGTTGCTTGGTGTTTTTTTTTTGCTGTTCCTCTTTTCCTCTTGCTTGTTGTTACTTTTTAAAAATTGGTTCTATAACAGTTCAACATAGTGTTCAGCAGAGTGATTCCCTCTCCCTCCCTCCCCCTCTCCCTCTTCCTCCCCCTTTTCTCTCCATCAGTGCACCACTTTAACCTGGGCCGACGTGTTCCCGCCTTCGATTATGGCTCTGATGTGTTTGGGACTGGTCTCACACCACTACACTTGTCCGATGATGGAGAGGGTGGGGCTTTCCACTTTCAGGAGCCTCCACCCCCTTATGCAGCATATAAATACCCTGAGCTCCGCCCACCAGATGAGCCCCCGCCTCCTTACGAGGCTTCCATCAACCCCAACTCTCTTCTCTACATGGGACTTGGTAAAAAAGTGTGTGCGTGTGTGCGTGTTGAGGAATTGAGAAACTTCGTTATAGATATGCTGTAACTTTCACCACTGTTCTGTCTGTCTTTGCCACTCCATCATGTGTCTCTCTCTGTAGGGCTGAATGGTACACAGGACAGCGGAGGAGGTGGAACTCTCTGCAGAACCCCACTTCAGGCCCCACCCCCTCCCCTTGAGGAGAGGGCAGAATCCATTGACAGCAGCACAATGTTGGTGACCCCAGACACACCCACAGACACCGATGACCTCGACCTTAGCTCCGCCCTTGATTCCACTAACACCACCTCGCTCAGTACGGTGGTTTGAGAAAATGATTTTTGAGTTTTGATTGATGTGGGCGGGGCCTCAGGAGAAAGAGGATGGGTTTCTACAATGAACTGCCTGAGTGATGAAGCTTCAATGCAGTTGTTAAGTGTAAATATGGCTGCTTGTTTTACTTATTTTTCACAGACTGATAATGACAAGGGGCAGAGCTTCAGCTGTCTTTCTGTCTTCTGTTGTGAACGTGTGTTGACCCTCCTGACCTTCTGTTTTCATGACCCATACAGCTGACGCTTCAGAGTTCAGTCCTGCACATGGATGGGTTTCATGATGTTAGATCCTGAATGACCCCTGGCCTTTCACCATTCTAACATTTTTCAATTCATCATCCCACTATAAGAACTTTGTCCCCTTCAAGGGCTGTGTCCATAATGCTGCATTTACATGGTGGTGTTGAACAAACCCTTGCTCTATGTCTCATCACAGAATTGGTGTATACAGTAACGGTACGTATCCGGTGGCAGCATGCAGCCATGTAGATGTTGCCATGGTAGTGGTGTTTGGTTCTACATCTACCGCACATAGCTAAGAAAGTAGTCTTTTTATTTTTTATTGTAGATCATCAGGTGCTCCTACAAGCCATTAGGCTCCCATGTTTCCCAGAAAACTTGGATGCCGTGTTTTAATCATAGTTTTCATATGATGCATTATTCTTTCTGCGTTATTTTAAGCTGAAGCTCTGTGCGGTGTTTTGTTTGAGCTCAATTTGATTGAGAAAATCTTCTGTAAACAATTCTATGCCATTTTCTAAATGTTATATTCATGTACCGGAGTAATGAAAATGTATTTTTTTAACCTGCATTGAAATATACAGGGCTTTAGTTGGGTGTACGCCAGTTCTCGGGTGAAGGTGCTGTGCGGTTAACAATTGTGTGTCATTACCATTGAAATAACGGATGTGGTAGCTACCCTGATCATAAAATTCCTTTATTTTTATTTTTTTTTTAATTCAAAGTATGCATGCCCCCCCGCAAATTTAAAATGAAGTCATTTGAAATTTGGTCAGATTGGTTAAGTGCAGTGTAAAGTTCAGATCCCTTGCGTTCATGTGTTTTTTATTTATGCAGACAAATTTTCTTTAAGGAAGTATCTTTAAAAATGGTTGTGGACCCAATACCATCAGGGCCAAGGGGCTAAAACCCGTATCCATGAATGACTACAGTGTATTTCACCACTACAGCATGACCGCAGTAGTTGGTGATTATGGAACTAATTCTTCTAGTTTACTAAACATAGTTAATTTCTTTAAGGTGTACAGCTGAACAGCTCAATTTTGATCTAATTAGACACAGCCCTTATAGTGCACATAATCCTTATAGGGAGATGCAGCCTTCATGGGGAAGCCCTGATAAGAGACAGCCATGTTGGGGATGGAAGCCCTTATAAGGGAACATAGCTCTTGGTAGAGAATGCAGCATTTTAAAGGAGAAGCTCAGAATCTGAAGTCTCCCAGTCTGTCTTTGGACTCGAACGTGTGCGTGTGCATCTGTAGCCACACGTCTTCGGACAGTGGCTGCTAAGGATAAGCCCTGTTTCAGACAAGAGCCCAAACAGAACCGATTTAAACCAGACACTACAATGTGCATATTGAGAAACATTACACTGAACCTGGTTTTTAAAAAAGTGTTTTGAAATGTATTAACATTACCAATGATGCAAAAATGAAAAATGCAATGAAAAAAAAAAAAGAGATAAAACCACAGGTTATACAGGAATATTACAGAATGATCACAATTATTTTGAACATTTCAATGTATTTTAAATGGCAAATAAGTGATAGAACTCTGCACACTGCAGAAAGCCCCAAGCCAGGAGGAAAATACTTCACCATGCTTTTTACCTCTCCTGTCTGAAATGGGTCATACTTCCTACAATGCACATGGAAAAGAATCCTTCATCCCTGTTTGTGTGTGCGCATGAGAGGGAGAGGGAGTGAGACTGATATCACAGTTCAGTCTGGTGGTCTAGTTAGGTATGCTCCAATATTCAGCAACATTTAATTTTAGGGTCCTTGATAACACTCTGTTGTGTTTATGTTGTATGATCAGTGATCGACATCAATTTTGACATGGTTATTCATTAAAAATCAACTGAGTTTTATTTCCAGTTTTAATTTCTCAGATTTTGTACAAGAATGTCCATGGACTTGGCCAACACTGTTTAAACAACCCCTTTGAATCTTTGACCGTCTGGTTGATTGGCACAGACAATCCTCAGTGAAATGTCAATTTTACTGTCTCCTCTTGATCATGTAATGAGCCCAGTGTGTGGTGCTGATGGACTCTGTCGATACCAAGCATCTCCTCACAGGATGAATTGATTTCTGTGTTTGTTGTTGCCGCTCTGCATGTTTTTCTCTGCGGCGTGAGGAGTTTTAACAAGAAAACACTAATAAATCAAATGTTTTGTGTAAAATGTTAGAACTGCTACATTTTAATGTTTAATTTCAGGTTTTTAATGTAATTTCCTGTTTAGGTTTTGTTGCAGGGTTTTGTGTTGTACTCTGATGTCGATGTATAGGTCATCATCATCAGGCGCCAAATAAACTTCACTGAAGAATAAGAGCGAATGTGTACAGTATTATTTTTTTAAAGAAACTTGTGAATGATTGAATGAAAAGAATGATGAGATGTCATTAGTGAAATAACAGTCTTTATAGTTTTTAAGGGCTAAACTGTCTACTGCATTCCATTTAACTAGAAAGGCAACTCCGGCTTCCACGTGCAAAACAAAAAGACTTTTATTATTTAATTATAAGCATTTTGCTCTGCAGTTTATTCTTCAAAATGGAAAAATAAGACAGGAAATTAACTTACACTTCCATCTAGATTTAAGGCTATAAGATTTTTAATTCAGACTGTTATTTACTAGTGTTAATGGCCACGTCTCTTGTAAAAACACCACTCGTTAAAATCTAAGCTGAGTTAAATATCTTATAGAGAATGTATACATTTATGCACGGCGAATGACATTTTGCGCATGCGCAGTACAATGCATGACTGCAGAGTTTATTAACCACAAGACTCCGTAATCAAAAGAAGTGAATATAGCAAATGTATTTAATCACAGAACTGATTTTGACAGCATAGTTTTACATTTTCAATAGAAAAAAAAGGTTTTGGGAGTAAGTCGACTGACTATTTTTATTTAAATTCCAAAGAAATTCAAACCATACATGAAGTCAACAGAAATGTTAATATCCATTTCAAATTTTATTAAGAGAGCATTACGTTTTAGAATTTTTTTTTTTAACCACAGACACATGAAAAGCTTTAATTTATAGTAAGGACTTTCAAAGTCTCCTGGCAATGACAGGCTAGAACTGAAAGGACCGCGGAGAATTGTGGGTAATGCTACATTTAGGAAGGGGGTGAGCGACTGAGCCAAAGAAATGTGGAGGTTCGACATGTGTGCATTTGAGACGTGTTGTTTTGAATGATCTACCTCTAAAACCACAGCACGGATTAATTCAGTGGTGTATTTGTGTTGTTGTGCACGCGATGAGCGGAAGTGAGCTGTCTTTGCAGGCTCTGTCCTGGCGGAAGCTCTATCTGAGCCGGGCGAAGCTCAAAGCCACCAGCCGGACTTCTGCTCTGCTGTCCGGCTTCGCCATGGTGAGTAACTCCGCTCCCTTCCAAAGCAGCATCCCATTACACGGCATTTCATATTCTCAACTCAATCTTGGCTTAAAAATGAGTCACCGTGTATGTATAATATTTAACGGCATATGTTTCTTGGTTATTCGTCTAAAAAGGTTATATTTGCATTTGTATGGCACACGTTCCCAATAAAAATAAACACCATATGTTCATGATCTAATCAGTTCTGTGATGAGAATACCTTCTAAAAACGTTTTTGGCTCAAATAACAGATCAAGAACATGCACTCACTGGCCACTTTAATGAGAACACCTGTACGCGTGCTCATTCATGCAGTTATGCAGTCAGTCAGCCAGTCTAGTCATCATGTGGCCGCAGTGCAATGCAAAAATCATGCAAATATAGGTCGAGCTACAGTTAATCGCACATTAAAATAAAAAAAAAATGTCATCTCAGTGACTTCACACATGGTGTTGATGCCAGACAGGCTGTTATGAGTAGTTCAGAAACAGCTGACCATCTGGGATTTTGACACACAACAGTCTAGAGTTAACACAGCTTGGTGCAAAAATATCATAAGAATATAAATAAAGTTGCAGTTCTGTGGGTGGAAAAGAGAGTTCAGAGGAAAAGTTGACAGGAAAGCAATGGAAACTCAAACAGTCACTCTTTACAACTGTGCTAAGCAGAAAAGCATCTCATGTGAGTGGGCTACAACAGCAAAAGACAACTTTGGGTTCCACGGCGGTCAGCCCGGAACAATGATCAGAGGGCATAGTGGGCATAGGCTCCCCCAATCTGGGCAGATGAAGACTGGAAAAATGTCACCTGGTCTGATAAATGTCTTTTTATTTTTTAGTTTTGGCCACCCTATAGTCAGGTCACCCCATCACATGACCGCTACCAACTAAGGAGGGTCAAAGGTTAACACATGCTTCCGCCAAGGCGCATGAAATCAGCCAACAGCATCTTTTCAAACTGCTGCTTATACAACACCAGGGGGCAGTGAAAACCCCTCAGAGAAGAGATCTGTCCACCCATTTCCACATGCTTGAGCTCGCAGAGAAAAGGGCGAAATGCTTTTCTGTTTCGGTAGTCAGGGGCCTGGTCTGATACATTTCTGCTGCAATTTGCAGACAGTAGGGTCAGAATTTGGCATCAACAGCATGAATCCATGGCCCCAATCTGCCTTGTGTCAATAATTCAGGGTGGTGATGGTAGTGTAGTGCTGTGGGGAATGTTTTCTTGGCACACAACCACCACATACATCCCATTATAGCCACTGCAGACTGCAGTATTATATTAGTTATTTCCTGCATGATCTCAAACTGGTTCCATGAACATGAAAATGAGTTCCGGGTATGTCAGTTGTGTCTCCAGTCACCACATCAAAATCCTATAGAGCACCTTTGTGATGTGGAGGAATAGGAGATTCACAGCATGAATATGCAGCTGACAAATTTACAGCATTTCTGTTATAAACCAATGTCAACATTGACCAGAATTTCAAAGGCATGTTTCCAACACCTTGTGGAATCCATGCCAGAAAGAATTGAGGATGTTGTGAGAGCACAAGGGGCATCGTACCCAGGGTTAGTATGGTGTTTCTGATAAAGCGGCTGGTGAGTGTATATATCAAAACATAGAGTAAAAACAAGAATTTGACCTCAAACCATGGGTATTCAACTAAAATTTGTAAAGGTCCAGTTACATAAAATTCCTGACTTACCAAGGTCCAGATAAGCAGCTATTGACTGAATGGTGACAACAATGACCTTTTAATACTTAACCATTGTCTAGTTTATGGTTGTATTATGTTTTGGTTTGTGTTATATTACTATATTTATATTATGATTTGGTTAGTGGTGCTTCACTTTGCCACATTTAACCAATGCCTTTTGACAGACGACACATCTGTTTTGAAATGATGCAGGAGGATGACTTGCATAAAGACATGTAATTCCAGTTGTCTCAGTCTAAGCATCCGTAAGCTGTAAAAGTGAATCTGCTACAGAACTCTTTGGTTCACGGTTGGAAAACTAGTCACTGAACTACAGGCTTTTTCTTTAGTATATCGACTCTGCTGCAGTTATTTTCTAAGTGAACTTTTCGATCAGTAAAATTTGCTAGCTGACAAACCCTGGCCTAAACCCTAACCCCTGATGTGTGTGTGCATGCAGGTCGCGATGGTGGAGGTTCAACTGGATACAAGTCATGATTACCCCCCTGGTCTGTTGATCGCATTCAGTGCATGCACCACAGTGTTGGTGGCGGTCCATCTCTTTGCTCTGATGATCAGCACCTGCATCTTGCCCAACATCGAGGCCGTCAGCAACGTACACAACCTGAACTCGGTGCGCGAGTCTCCACATGAACGTATGCATCGCCACGTCGAGCTGGCCTGGGCTTTCTCGACAGTCATCGGCACACTGCTTTTCCTCGCAGAGGTCGTCTTGCTCTGCTGGGTCAAGTTTTTACCCATTAGGCCCAAGAATCAGAAAAATGACACGGTCTCAGCTGGTGTGGCTGCCGCCATCACCTCCACCTCTATCATGGTGCCATTTGGTCTCATCTTTATAGTCTTCGCTGTCCATTTTTACCGCTCACTTGTCAGTCACAAAACCGACCGCCAGTTTCGGGAGCTAGAGGAGCTGGAGGATCTGACACGGCTTCAGAATGAACTGGACCAAAGAGGAGAAACGTCAGCGCTGCACTCTCCAACCTCCCAATAGAGGACATCTTGCCCATCCTGAGTCTGCTTTTTAAACTACTGTATCTGTATGTCTGCATGTGGATTTAATGATGTTGATGAAATGTAAAATGCAACTCTGGCTTCACCAGTCTCCGTTAGGGGGCACCATCCTGAGCCTGATTTTTCCTTCTTCTTTTTTTTTTTCTTTTTCTTTTTACAAATATGTATGTGCTTCTTTTTGCATTTTTAAATTGAGTTGAAGTCTACTTTTTATGAAGGAAGCAAAAGTCAGTTAAACACTGTAATCCTGTTTCTAATTCTGTGTCTGTTATTGAATGTGAATTAGGAGTGTGACAATATATTAGTGTGACAGTATATCATGATCAAGACATCAACATTATGCTTAACAAGATCATTAAGCTACAAGCAAGTACCACGACCATCAGCTTGACGTTTGTTATGCCGTCAGTTGTTCACATGTTTGTAAAGCCAGGGCTTTCGAGGTTATCTGGTGTTCATCAAACCACAGTTCCTTGAGTATCTAGCATGCATGGTAACTAGGACAACAAAATATGTGAAAATACATGTACATATTTAATGTCGGTCCACTTCCTTCTTACTTGAAGACGTACATGTATACATGAACTCGTGCTTTCTTTGGGCTAGATTTTTAACGTTTTTAAGAAGGTTCCCATTACCGTAACCCTGCATTCACACTATCAGAAAGCTGTCAAAAAGATACAAAGGAATCTTGTAGTATTTCCGACTGTAGAACAGTGCTTCTCAGTATGCTGGAACCCATAGATTTCTGTGAGTAGTCGATGCTAACCAGTGCATGCGAGGGAAGGTTGGATTTGGGACATTCCAGACACTTCATTTTCCCCACTGTGAAACATTACACCACTTGTACTGCTCTCAGTCTGAGTCAAGGTGCAGCGTTGTTGAGACTAGTGGGTCCCCGTACTGCGATTAGCACATCAACAGCCTGGAAAAATGTAAAATTAAGCTAGGATAAATCAGAGTATAAAACTGTTGGTATGTGTGTCACTGCTGAGTCACTTGTAATTCACAGTAGAAGTGTTTTGTCTAATTATTGCGTGAATCATACATGGATCAATAATGGTTTGTTGAGTGTTGCTGTGTAAACACATAAACATCTAACTGTAAAAACTCTCACACAACTGATGATGGTCCAGTGTACTATCTATCTGCAAAAACATTAGCAACTAGGAGTAAATTTGAGACCGCAGCACCTGATATCAACTAACGTATAACTATTTAAGTACTATTTAAAATTTTAAAGAGTATAAATTTGAAGGATGTACATCATTTTTTTCTCTTCATCTTTGGAGTTAGTCACTGCAACCGTTTTATAGGTGAATGATACATTTATTTTACTAACGCCTATGAATTATTTTTAATACAA
The DNA here is from genome assembly GCA_030068235.1 of Notoglanidium macrostoma. Lineage (NCBI taxonomy): Eukaryota > Metazoa > Chordata > Actinopteri > Siluriformes > Auchenoglanididae > Notoglanidium > Notoglanidium macrostoma. The sequence goes on from JAQQZR010000009.1 coordinate 16,351,889, forward strand.
TAGCGCTCTCCTTGATATTCTTTTTAGGGATGCCATCAGTATTCTAAGTAATTATGAACGTCAGTGCCAAAATATGGCTGTTAGGCATGTGCCGATATTAAATTCTCACATAATATTATCAATGGCGGTTAGTATGGAAGAAAGCTGTCATGATACATGATACTAACTGTTTATTTTTGATAAAGAACTATTAAACTATTTAACTATTATCTATTAAAAAACCAACTAAATTATTAAAGAAAGAAAACTGTAAAAAGTAGATTTTTAAGTACAGTCAGATGAGGAGTAAGGAACAATGGAGTCGGTCAGTGTTTATAAAAGTGTGGCCTACATCATATGAGTACCAGTGGTCTGCCTTTTTTGCCTTCAAATTTGTATAAAAAGGGACTCAGACTTTATCACAGCACAAACATTTTAAAGTACACGTTGCATATCATTGCAAATGTTGTATAACTGAGTATCGGCATATGCCTGACTGTCATTGCTGCACAATCACCGAACGGAGCCACATTTTGGGTGCACTTTATGGGCGGTGAATGTTTACATCTTTATAAAAATGTGCCAAATACTTGATTTGATTTACACCTCCAATCTTTACTGATTTCTAAATCAGCTTAATGAACCAAACTGGAATTATTACCATTACCTCTGTCTGAAGTTATCTGAGAATTTCAATACGACTTAAAACATTTCTTCTGCCTTTTATTCCTAATTCCCTTGGCCATCTTAAGAGCAGCAAGCCAGTTAATTAGTAGGATTTATTTAGCAAGCTTGATTAGCGACATTTTTGTTGCTGCTGAGCAGAGTGTCGACTTGTCCTTAATTAAAGTTTAATTTACCATAAATTATATTTTATGAATTAAAGGTCTGGAGGATTTAATAGTCTTAAGTTTTAGGCTACAAACATTCATCTGGTGTCATGTGATGTTTTAATCCTTTATGCTGTTGATATGATCTGTTTGAAACCATGGTTCATCTCATTGCACCAGCTGTGTAGAAAACAGTATCAGAACATCGTGCACAGGACGAAGCTGAGTTTTGTGGGTGAAGAGAGTATTACACAACTTCAAAATGACCGCTGTAATCATATGTGGATCTCATTTAGGTGTAAAACAGCCAAGTGGCGTGGCCACGAAGTTTTTGTTTTTTTATCGCCAAGCACACACACTGTCTAAATGGTTTACATGAGCAGTGTTTGTAGTGAGTTTTGTATGGATCTTTAAAAGCCTGAATGAAATAAAATATAATATACCAAAACATGCATCACTGAGCACTCAGTTTATATAGCTGAATATTTTATATTTGAGTATACACTCACTGCACACACCACTTTATTATTAACTCCTGTAAACCTGCATGTTCATGCAGTTATATAATCAGCCAATCATGTTGCAGCAGCGCAATGCGAGAAAAAAAAAAATCATGCATATACAGGTCAAAAGCTTTGGTTAACGTTCACATCAAACATCAGAATGGGGAAACTATGTGATATCTGTGACTTTAACCATGTCATGGTTGTTGGTGCCAGATGGGCTACTTTGAGTATTTCAGAAATTGCTGCTCTGGGAATTTCACACACAATAGTCTCTAGAGTTAACACGGAATGGTGCGAAAAACAAAAACAATGTCGACGGTTACGTGGATAGAAATGCCCTGTTGATAAAAGAGGGTTTGAGCTGGTTGAGCTGCCAGGAAGGATATAGTAAATCATCAACTCTTTACAACCGTGGTGAACAGAAAAGCTTCTCAGCATGTAAAAAACATTGAATCTTGAAGTGAATGTGCTACAACAGCAGACCACATTGGGTTCCATTGTGGCAGCCAAGAACAAGAATTTGAGACATGGATACAGTCATTGAAACTGGACAGTTGAAGACTGGAAAACAAAACACCTGGTCTTTTTCCAGTATTTAACTGTCCAGCTTCAGTGAGTCTGTAATAATAGATTCAGATTCTTTTTCTTGGTTGACAGCAGTGGAACTTAATGTGGTCTTCTGCTGTTGTAGCCCATCCACCTCATGGATTGATGTGTGTTCTGAGATGGTTTTCTGCTCACCACGGTTGTAAAGAGGGCTTATTTGAGTTGCTACAGACTTCCTGTCAGCTCAAAACAGTTTGGTCATTCTCTGATTTCTCTCATCAATAAAGTGTTTACAGTGTGTTTACAGTATATACTCATTTCATATTCTTGGAGCTGTGAAGACAAACCACATCTGTGATTTCCTGTTCTTGTAATTACATTTCCTTCTTTGTATTGACTTACAGTATGTATATGGCAGCTGAATCTGTTATGTATTAAAACTTTTGCTCAGTTTATTCACTACCCTAACAATGGTCCATTTGTGTCCATGAAAACATAGCTACAGTACATTTGGCAAATGGTAGTTATAAAATCTGCCAACGTAACATTTGCTAAATTTACAGAAGATACATTTTGATGTGTGCAAATGGTCTGTTATTAGTGTATATTAGACAAATATATGAACATGTAAAGAAGCATGGTCCAGTTCTTATGGTTGAAACATGCAAAACTGTACACATTAATTTTTGATTGTGTGGAATTTACACAGACAGACAGACAGACAGACAGACAGACAGACAGACAGCAGGATTCACCAGTTAATTTTTTAATCATCTCTGCTGGAACAGAAACGTTCACGTCCCTCCATCAATACCGACTGAACATCCTGTAGCTTCACCTACAGAGCAGACCGAGACAGTGAGTGAGACAGGTGAACTTACTGACAGATTTAATTGACACACTATGACACGCCTTTAGATTTATTCAAAATAAGGTGCCAGTGAGGTTGACTGTCAGGTAAAGACAGTACATTTGTTTTTGTTTAAAATGCGGTATTATCCGTATTGCGAATGAAAGTGTTATTAATCAGAATATTTTAGTAAATTTTGTGAGAGTGTGCAATCTGTCAAGTTTTTAAATTAAGTCTTTTCCACCCACACATACTGCCACACCGTTTAGAGTTAAAGGTATATTACCGGGGGAATGGGATACAGCAGTGGAGTGTGTGCATGCTTCCTGTCGTAATCACACATTGTTCCACACCTCGGTATATCGTCTACCCAGAAGCCCTTGTATAGCTGACCCCTGTCAGTGTAGAAGAAGCGTCCATGTCCGTGCTTCTTCCCGTCCTTCCAGCTGCCCTCATACCTGTTCTTATTCACTTACACACAAACAGAAGTTTACTGTTTATTTATCCCTGATTCACCATCACTGTATATATTCTGGTAACTTATACATCTATTAAGGCAAGCTTTGGTTTTAAAGTCAATGTATATACTGCACCATACAGTATTTGGTATATTGGCCATGTGTAAACCTTCAGAGCGTTACTATAACCCTGGAGGCAGAAAATCAAGAGAATTTGAGCTGCTTGTGTGAATCGACTGTATGCAGCCACATTGAAGGTGGAATGTCTTATTGCTTAATGTTGGAATACCAAAAATAGACAAACTGTTATTTTTTTGTGCCACTGATACAGTATGTTGGAATATTGGCAACAAAATATTTTCAGCTCAACATGTATTTTTTTTCCTCGTCCTCCATGTTTCTTTTTCCCCTAAATTGTGACCTGATTGGTAGAGACTGAGTGCTTTTCTGAAAAGTAAATTTTTCGGAGTGGGGTTTTTTTTTTTTTGTGGTGTTTTGGTTGTGAAAGTGTGAAAGTTTATCCAGTGAAAAACCCTGACAGAATCTCAGGAAATTTGGACTCCAGCTGACAGCTGATGATGTTATAATGACCATTAAAGCAGCTGACCAATCAGTTTTGTTTAATGTCACTCCGCGTGGATGTGAACACTCATCATAATTACACACTAGCTTTTTCTTTTCTCTTTGGCTCATTTAAAGCTTCCTGCTCACTTCACTTATTCATTTCACTTACTTCACTTACTTTCTTAATAATAAAAGGAGTTTGATATGTGTTGTGAAAAATGTCATACCGAGCCACAGCACTCCCTGTCCATGGGGTTTATCCTTCAGCCACTCTCCTTCATACACATCACCGTTCTCATAACTCATCCTCCCCCATCCACTCCTCTCGTTCTCCACCCACTCCCCCTCATATCGTGCTGACAAGCTGTAGAAACGTGTTCCAAACCCCTGCACACAAATACACAAAGGTTATATTTTCCTTTACCTTTATCTTCTTCTGAGCTGCATCCCAGTACTGTAGTCTTTCCCTTTGGTTAAGTCTTTACCATCTTAAACACCATTCAATTCCTCTATTAGACCAATTAGCTTGTGAATGTGTTCATATTGTCTGATCTGTTACACACTCCTGCACTGGTGCTGAAATCGCGTACACTTCTGAGGTGTTAAAGGAGGTAGAAAATAGCATGTTAAGGGATAGCATTGAAGTGCACCGTGATACTCACCTCTTTCTTATCATTTCTCCATGTGCCTGAATAAACTTTTACATATTCATTAGTTGTCGGCTGCAGTTTGCTGAGCATCCCGTAACCGTCACGCACATTCCGTTTCCATTCCCCTTCATACACAGCTCCGGCTCTCTTCCACACTTGCGTTCCCTTCCCTGTTCACAAAGCAGAGAGCTGGAGAGATCTGTCTGCATGTCGATCTATCCATCCATCACTGTAAAAAACTGATGTATATTTACAGTAGCCTACTGTTTTAGTGATTATACCAGACATTACTTTAGACAGCAAAGCATTGAAGATAATAGTGCTGTGTCCTCTAACATTTCTGAAAAATGTTTGTAATTACAGCAGTTAACTGGAAATCGCAGTGGTCAACATTAAAGGTCAACTACGAACTAAATGCATGCAAGCATTTCGAAGTCTCCTAATTCCATTTTTGTTCTTAGATTTTGGCCTCATCGCAAAACTTTGCCAAGTACAGACAGATAAAGGACTTTTTCTCTATAAACTTTGTGTATATTGCTTGACTTAAACTACATCTCCAGTAACTGCTTAAATATGCAGAGCAAAGTATCGTTTATAGTGTTGTTTTGTGATCATCATTGGAATGCTTTATTGAATTGTCAAAGTTTGTTGCAAATTACTGTTTTATTAAAAGATGATTATTTTGAACATGAACTGAATACTGCAAGCATCATGAAACAGTCAAAATCAACGTGTCTCTTATTACACAATCAAGCAAGTTTTTCAATTAACCTACATTTCAACAAGTGAAAAGAGAATCATTCAGTCTTACAAAATCAGTGTGCAACATATTGATGAAAGTACCTCAGACCTGTTATTGGGAATAAAATCTGGACTTCAAAATATAATGAATTATCCCTCTTTCATGTGTGCCAACCTGGTCTGCCTCCTTGTTTGGGCCATGGCCTTTTTCAAGGTGTCATCATATATAACCTGGCTCTATACATTAACGATTTTGCCACAAACAAAAAGCTTTTCACATACAAAGAACTGAACGGATGGCTTAATTATTTTAAATATCTTCAATGATATTTGATGCCAGCAAAAAGCCAAGTGTCATTAGTCCTAGAAGTGAAGAACTGAGTGGGCATAAAAGGGTGCAGAATTGATGTTTCCTTAAAATTTTGCCTGTCTTGATTGGAGACAAACTTAAAAATCCATTGGAAAGTGAAGATTGGCAACTTGTATTGCAGCCAAGACAAATAGTTGAACTATTTTGCGCTACTGCTATCACAACTAGCCAGGTAGCCTACTCTACTTCAATGTCCTTATTGAGGAATATTTGCAGTGTGGACAGGATGCTTTTCTTAAGCACCCACTTAAACCGAAGCATCACTATGCAATTCATGATCCAGAACTGATACTTAGTTTTGGGCCTCTTATGTACTTATGGACCCTTAGGTTTGAGAGAAAACACACATACTTTAAGAAGTGTGTTCACAAACATCACATCTGTGTGAACTGTGTTCCTCACTAGCAGAGACATCGACATTCACAAGAGTTTATTTGTGCCTGGGATATGTTTCCAAGATGTATAGATTTTGATAAATGCAAACGTTTTTTTTCCAAATGACTATAGTAACAAGATTAAAAAACAGTGTTGATCACTTGAGTTTCCAGCCAGTTAACATTGTGGTTGTACACAACGTCACAGTTAAAGGCACCAGCTACAAGAAAGGCATGTGTGTTGTCTTAGAGAAAAATGACAAAGGACTATTCTTTGGGAAGATAAAACTGATTCTTGTTCACTGCAGTTCTGTTTACTTTGTCACAGAGAGATGTCTGTTTGATTTTCTCTGTTGATCAGGAGATTTAATGCATAAAGATGGTCCTGGAGACCCCCTTTTCAAATTATTTCTGTATTGAACATGCAGATCTGCTTGGCTGTTACCCTTTACCATCATAAACCAGGGAAAGGAAAGCAAAGATGATTTGAAGTACATCAGAAAAGAGGACATTGTGAAGTTTGTACGACCAATCCAAGGCAGAAAACGTAAATGTGTACTAGAGACCATAAGTAAGTACTAGAGTACTAGAGACCATAGTTGTTGCTTTACGACCAAAATAATGATAGTGTATAATTTCTTTTTTTCTTTTTTTTTTTTTTTTAAATGGAGTCATTGTATTCCATACTCACAATAAGATATTTTTTTGGTTAGCCAAAAATAGTTCACCCCCCCAAGCTCCACCAGGTCCAGTAGCCCTTTTTCTTCTCCCTCACATTTCACACTCTCATCAGTAAAGCAAAACTGTCCAGAAACCTTTCAGATACCATTGGAAAAAAATGTCACCAGTAATTAATATTGTCACTGTCAATAAGAAAAGGCCTTCACCAGCAGATAGGAGGCAAATGGTTTGTGTCATAGTGGGTGATATGCGAAAGTATGAGTGTCTCATAATTGCAGAAAAGATAGTCAATCAGTTTTCTGGTGGTACGGTGGTGTAGTGGTTAGCACTGTCGCCTCACAGCAAGAAGATCCTGGGATTAATCCCTGGATCACCCAGGGTACCTTTCTGTGTGGAGTTTGCATGTTCTCCCTGTGCATGCATGGGTTTCCTCCCACGGTCCAAAAACATTTGAATTAGGTTAATTGACTACTTTGGTTAATTGGCTCTCAATTGCCCATAGGTGTGAGAGTGAATGGTCCCAGCCACTAGGGGGCACAGTTAGTGTTTTGTGGTGCCAGTCCTAAGCCCGGATGAATTGGGAGGGTTGCGTCAGGAAGGGCATCTGGTGGAAAACCCCCGGCCCAATTGATGAAGCAGACGACAGACGCTGTGGCGACCCCGAACAGGGAATAAGCCTGATAGTTAATCAGTTTCCACAGTCCTTTAGTGATATGACGGAATGGAAATTTTTTGGCTCGGATAAAAATTGGTGTTTAGCATCTAAACAGGAATAATAATTTGGCATGGCACAGGTCTCTCACCGCAGGAGCAGAGCCAAACACCAGTCCTGCTGATAGCTATGGCTGCACACTGTGGCAGCTGGACTTTCCTCCTGAGGGAACAGAAAACACACTGGAAGACAAAAAGAAGATAATTTTGGATTTTTTTTCTCCTGGGAGGGCTTGTCTGATATTGAAAGAGAAGAAGTACAGCAACTCATGGAGGCAACATAGTAGTTACAGCACAAAATGATAATCACAACATCTTCTCACTCCCTTGTATACTTAAAATCTCAATGAGCTTACTTGTCTTTCCTTTGGAGTATACATTTGGCAGACTTAAAAATTTTGCAAAGACTAGTCGCATCTCTTAAAGAATATAGGAGGATTTTTCAAGAAGAACCCTATCATTAGTGAAGCCAAGGTTGTACTGATAAGAAGTGTCACCAGTGTGGAAACACTCTATGTTCTCACTGGGAGACTGGGCATGTGCTATAATGTCACAAATCCAACAATTATGGAATAAATTAAAATCCAGAAGAAATAAATCCTTTATTTTCTATAATTTGGCATTTATGACCATATAAGAGGTCCAAAAGTCTAGTCAATATATAACAATTTGATTTTAGTAAAGAATTTCTAATTCTTTCTAATTTCTAATGTTTTGAGAAAGCTTTTAATTTTTAAACACTTTTTCTTTTTTCCCCTCAAATTGTGTGTAATTCAAGCTGCTAACGAACAAAGACATATTTCTTACTATGTTTTCCTAGGGTGCTTGTGGTTCTGAAGGCTTTCTGTCTCTCTCTCTCTCAAACACACAGAGACACACACACCACAAACTCTTCATCTGGAGTATTGTTTCTTACAGAAGTTGCCATTGTCTATTTAGTTTGCCCATGCAAGATTTATGTTGGAAAATTCTGACTGAAAAAAGGAGAAATGTAGGTTAATTGAAAAACTTGCTTGATTGTGTAATAAGAGACACATTGATTTTGACTGTTTCATGATGCTTGCAGTATTCAGTTCATGTTCAAAATAATCATCTTTTAATAAAACGGTAATTTGCAACAAACTTTGACAATTCAATAAAGCATTCTAATGATGATCACAAAACAACACTGTAAATGATACTTTGCTCTGCATATTTAAGCAGTTACTGGAGATGTAGTTAAAGTCAAGCAATATACACAAAGTTTATAGAGAAAAAGTCATTTATCAGCTGTGCAAGGAAAAGTGCTGTGCAAGGAGGCTGTAATCTGATGAAGAACTTTTGTCTCTTTTTTCACTCCTCAATTAATGCTTACAACTATCTATCTATCTATCTATCTATCTATCTATCTATCTATCTATCTATCTATCTATCTGTCTGACTAAGAAAAAAAACTACAAAATGGACAGGAGACTACAAATACAATACAATCTCTTAGTCATTACGAAATATCCAGTTTTTGCAGCTTTTCTTTTCAAATTCAGCTAACAGTCCTTTATTTATCCACACAGACATTATTAGACAAAACAAAAAGTACAGAGAAAAGCAGAATCAATTATCCCTTTACACTTGGTTTTAAAATGCGTCTTGGGCGATTTGATCACAACTGGATAGCACTAAATACAAGTGTAAACAAGCTCCAAGACACATTCAAGACGCATTTGCTCAAACCACTTGCTGAGGTGGTCTGGGACGCATTTGACCACATACCTTCTGTAGTGTAAACGCTAATGCGTCCCGATGCGTCAGCAACACGGACATAACAGGAAAATACCTCATTAATGCTGGACGCGGTGATTGTTTTGGTAACAGCACGACATACTAGAAAAAATGGAGAGGAGCACCGATGTACATGGTTGGAGTGCAAGAATATAATGAAGGTATGTTGCAGGTTTAACGTTTTAATATAATTTTACGCTGGGAACTTTGACCTTCTAGCTGATGTGACGTAGGCAGTAACGAAATTTGGACAAAAGTGGTCAGCTGGACACCTAGGAGACACATAATAAACAGAGGTGTTTGTGACCTGAATGCTTAAGACGCATTTTAAAATCAAGGGTAAACAGGGCCAATATGACCAATTACAAATGTGGCCTTGTCTTTCCAAAACAGCAGGCTACAGAATCACAATGCACGAGTAGATGAAGAGAAGGATGAGTGTGAACGACGTATTGCGCATGCGCATTTTAACATTTTATCAGATAGGGAAATGAGCAACATATCAGATCGTAATAATAAAGAAGAACTCTTTAGTTAGTTACCGTGTTTCATGTTATCCTGCCACTCTCCAGTGTACTGGTCTCCGTTCGTGCTGTAAACGGTACGGAGAACACCGTTTTTCTGAGCCTTTTTATCCACTATTTTTACAAATGGCTCGGTTTTTCGGGGTTTCTTCAGGAGAGGCATTACTCCACTTATACGGGGGCTTTTTAAATTGAAAAAAACAAACAAAAAAAAAAAACTTTGGCTACGGTGTTAAACCGATGGAGTGAAGTTTAATCAGTTTGGTTCCTGAAACCTCGTCCCTCTGTGTCCTGTAACCATAGCAACAACTCTGACGTTTACAGGCGGAAGCGCTGTATCGAAACATTGTACAAAGAAATATATATATGTAAATATAAAATAGCTGGTGTTAAATGCATTTCGTCTAATTTAGAAGCTTTAGAAGCTTTTCCACTATGTATATATTGTATAAAGAATAGAGTTCCACTGTAACTTAAATTTTACAAATACATATTTATCTAGAATAATTAGCCTAAAATATTAGTTAAATAATAGATATTAGTCTTAATGCAATTAAACAAACTATCCCAATTTTCGATTAAGTTTTTTCCCTAATATGTTACGCAAACCATTATATTATTCCAAAAAATATTCTACTCTAAGTTATTTTAATACAATTAAAGATCTTCTGAGAAACAGACACGAGAAACATTTTGATATAATGGATAACCATTACCCAAACATTTTTATGTCTGCCAAAATATTACTGTTTTTTTTTTTGTTTGTTTTTTTTACTATGTACAAATTTACCCACAAATTTACGCTTTTTTTATTTGGCCCGTTTTCTCAAGATCTCACACAATTTTCTCAAGATCTAGAGATCATTAAACCCTGCTGTCCCATGATAACGACATAATTTAATAATATTCCTGCTGATCTGCATCTCTCTGTCACCATCCGGTATCCATGGATTCGCCCTGGGCCTCGTACCTGGTCAGCGATGTAGTTCACGACGGAATCAGGTTATTTCTAATGTCGTTATAATGACCTAAATAAAATATGCAAATCCTTTTAGTTCTTCCGTACCTAACAATGCTCTTATACTAAAAATCTTGTCCTTTTAACTATTCTGGTATAATTTAGCACAAGTGTTTTTGTCGTCCTTATGTCTAGATTTTCTTTGATATTCTTGTTTTTAGTTGTTGTTGCTGTAACTTCAAACTTTTTTTTTTAGAAAATTGCTAAAAACATAGTGCGCATGCGCGTCTCAGCTCTAAACGAGTTGCTCAAACGCATGCGTGAAAATGGTGCGCATGCGCAGTGGCGGCTGTCCACAAAGAGGAGAAAGCAGGTGAGCATGGCAGTGGGTACAATGTCACTGGAGAGATTTCGGAGTGAATGGGAAGAAATAGAGAAAGAATATCAACAGCTGCAGGTTTGGACGTTGACTAATTATTTCTTAGACTGTGAAATTTTAATTTATAAGAGTAAGGAAGCGAATAAACTTTTAAAAATGGGAATTGTCAGTACTCTTTAGCTTACTTAGCGTTATAGTGATGAAAGCTAGCAGTACAGCTAACATGGTTCTGATTGTGAACACTGATGTCACTTAGAAGTAAATTCACTTACTTTTAAGTTTGCCTTTTGTTTCTCTGTTTGTCCGTGTTTTCATTCTGTGTGAGTCACTAAAATGTCCTTGAAGAGTGAGAGTTGAGAATTTGAGGATGATAAATAACAATAACATTGTTTTAATCATAACAGTATCAGCAGCTGCATGTTTGGACGCAATTAATGATCTATCTAATTGTGTGATTTAATCAAACAGGAATTAGAGAGTTTACTAAGTCAGCTCCATTGATCTGCTTGTGTTACTCTCTCGTCCTTCACAATGATTGAAGCTAACGTGATTGTGTAATGTGATCTAGATAAATAATGCCTGTTTTTTATTTAAGTTTGTCTTCTGGTTTTCTTATCAATGTGTGTTTCTCTTTGAGGATAATTGAGCATCCTTTAGAATAGCACTGTGAGTCTGTTCTTTATTATTATTATTATTATTACTATTATTATTATTATAATCATCATGATCATCTGAATTTGTAAAATTACTAAACACAGATCATTTTTCTGTTTGTATTCATTAAGCATAAATCCACTGTTGTTGACAAGTGTTTCCAGGATAATTTGCTCATGATTAGAATTGGTTGTAAGTAATAATTATTGTGTTTGTGTTAGGAGACTCATAAGGTGTACCGGCAGAAGCTGGAGGAGCTCACACAACTGCAGGTGATCTGCAGCGGTGCCATATGCAAACAGAGGAAAGGCCTTAAAGAACTCGGACGCACGCTTCGTCAGTAAGTTTATTCTTTATCAGTGGGATGTTTGCATGTGCTGATAATCAGTTACATGATGTATACCTTCAAGAAAAAATCTGAATCTGGGAAGTTACTCAGATTGACCTCAGCAACGGTTTTGGATGTTGTAAAAGTTAAGCATAGTACATAAAGTTCCCAGAGAAACAGGATATTTTGGACAAAAGTTCTTTATCAGCTGTGTCCAACTAAATGCCTATGAGGCTGTAGGAACGCAAACCCAGGTTTGTCTGAAACCTCATGTTTGTGTACATCACTTCATTTTTACCAGCTCTCTAGATATGTACTACATACATGTGTACACTTCTGAAAGTTGCCAAAGCCCGCCCTACTGTAGGCTTGTGTTTGAGTTTGAATCCTGATGATGCATATTGCAGCCATCTGTGGAGTCCAGAGAGTAAAGACTACACATGCTGTCTGGGTAGGAACGATGGCATTTTTCTCTCTCTCTCTCGTCAGTCACAGGGACACTTGACAATCATGGGTGTTTGAGAATTCATGTATGTGGAAGAGGGTAGACAGCATTTTCCTCGGCGTTCTCCTTACACTGCCTGTGATGCTGCATAAGCAGCAGTTCGAATAGCTGAGGAGGATGTATCTCTGAGGAAGCACATGTTCATTGGTCCTCACTTGGTAGCTGGTGGGTGGGAACCGGCAAGTGACCAAACTGGGGAGGAAATAATATTGCCACTACTCTCACTTTTATTAGTAGCAAAATAAAATGTTAATTAGGAATAAATGGGACCGGCACACTGTTGCTGAGATTGAGGAATTGTATTTGTAAAGCTCATGTTTATATTAATTGTGCCTTCAGATGTGCAAAAACATGCGACGACAAAGAATCTCTGGTCATAAATCACCTGCAGGCGCAGATGAAAGAGAAGCAGAATGTCTTCTTCGACATGGAAGCCTACTTGCCTAAGAAGAATGGGTAAGTACGCCATTTCATTTTCTTACAGATGCCCAGGTTCTCCCAATCAGTTTGTGAGGCATGGATAAGAAGAAATGCATGTAGAGCTTTGAGGCTGTGTTCATGTTGCATGCCTTATTGCTCATTTCTCTTTGTGCTCTCTCTCTTGCTCTGTGCTCGCTCTCTCTCGCTCGCGCTGTGCTCTCTCTCGCTCGCTCTCTCTCTCTCGCTCTGTGCCCGCTCTGTGCCCTGTGCTCTCTCTCTCGCTCGCCCTGTGCTCTCTCTCTCGCTCGCCCTGTGCTCTCGCTCTCGCTCTCTCTCGCTCGCCCTGTGCTCTCGCTCTCGCTCTCTCTCGCTCGCCCTGTGCTCTCGCTCTCACTCTCTCTCGCTCGCTCTGTGCTCTCTCGCTCTCGCTCGCTCGCTCTGTGCTCTCGCTCGCTCGCTCTGTGCTCTCTCTCTCGCTCTGTGCTCTCTCTCTCGCTCTGTGTTCTCTCGCTCGCTCGCTCTGTGCTCTCTCGCTCGCTCGCTCGCGCTCGCTCGCTCTCTCTGGGACATGTGACCGTGTGAATAAATCTCTACCCTGAAATGACCCACATGTGCACACTTTCCTAAAGTAGCATCATAAGGATAACCACATCACAAACAAGGATTTATTCAAAACTTTCTCATGTCTGACTTGTGCAGACTTTCCTGTTCGGCATGACTCTGGTTTTACACGACTACTTTTTCACATTAATGATCATAGTAACGACAGACAAGCATAAACTAAATAGTGCAAGGCAGGTACAAGTAAGCCAACTATCAACTAATACAGAGATTATCTCAAGGATCATGTTTTATCTAATGACACAATAACGACAAACTGCATAGTACTGAAAAGTCAGACAAGGTTCTCCACAATGAGTGTACAGTGTATATATCAGGGGTTCCCAAAAATTTTGGCCAAACTATCCCAAATTAACATGATGAGTCATCAACCCCAGGCCTTGACCACCCTACATTTTGATTCCAAATTTAGAACTTGTAAATCCGTATTTGTATCACTCAGAATTTTTGAGGAGTTAGCAGAGGTAGATGGACAGAGAAGTCTCCGAATCTGTTTGTTATTGCGGGACTCCTACACTAGTGCAGAGTGTCAGGATGGTGAAAAAGACTAAAATATAACATGCACGCTTAGCTGAGTTGCACAAGTCAGCACGGCCTTAGTGCCGATCCCAAGCCTGGCTAAATTGGGAGGGTTGCATCAGGAAGGGCATCCAGTGGAGAGCCTGTGCCAAATCGAACATACGGACAGTTTATGATGCGCTATGGTGACCCCTAACGGGAGAGACCGAGAGATGATGATCACACACTCTTAATTGAAATGTGACTTGTTGTATCTTCATTGTTACTGCAATATTCAGAATATGAATTTTTAAAAGATATGAATAAAATATTCAGGGAGAGTTCTCTCTCTCCGTGCATGTGTGTGTGCGCGTGTGCGCATGGATTTATACCCTTATGATGACCAGATGGCCTCAGGAGGATAGTACGGTCTGACAATTTTGGCCTTGTGAGGACATTTGAATGGTTCTCACAAGGAAAGGGGTATTGTTTGTTTTTTGTTAAACAAATATAAGAAAAAAAAACAAAAGAGCCACAAAAAAATCCTTTTCATTACTAGGTTTAGGTGCAGGCATGACATTAATTAGCTACATTAATAATAATGTCAGTGGAAGGTCCTCACATTGATGGATAGTGAGATTTTTTTCAAGCTTTTTTACATTTTTTTGAGATCTTTTTCAGAATGTTTCCATTACGTTAGTTTGCAGTTTCAAATTGCGCATTAAGCAGGTGACCTGGCTTGTGTTGCGTTCTGTGGTCCTACTCTCACCCACCTTCATACTGGTTTTCATCCGTCCTTGTCCTAAATTTCTCAGGTTAAGGAGCATCACTGTGCCCTGAATGAGCAACACTTGAAATCTGACTTGTCTGGTCAACCCAGTTTGCTTTTTCAACGATCCTACAATTATCAGATTTGAAAGCACACCCATGCGGCTTGAATTCACATGCGATAAATACGATTTCATGGTTTTTGCTGTTCATGCAGTAAACCTTTCCTGCTCAAATTGGATACGTCAACAAAAATCTGCTCTGATCAACTGGCAGCATCACACATACTGCAGGATGTGACTCAGTGCAAATACAGAATATTCCAGTTGTGTAATTAAACATGCCCCTTCTTGTTCTCTTGCTTTTTCTTTCCTCAAAAGGTTGTACTTAAATCTGGTCCTTGGAAATGTGAATGTAACGCTGCTCAGCAACCAGGCAAAGTAAGAACCCCTAAATTAATTTTCCACTCTTTTTAAAAGTAAGAATGGCTCCAGTGAGCGTGTATTCTCTCTTTGTGACAGGTTTGCATATAAGGATGAGTATGAGAAGTTTAAGCTGTGCATGACTATAATCCTTATGCTGGGTGCCATCACATGCCTCTTCCTGTTGAACCACCGGTGAGCTCTGTTCCATGTGCTAGCTCAGCAATCTGTGCAGTATGTGATGGTGTGGTTCCTCATAAGTTAAAGTCGACTGAACCAGGCTGTGTATTCTCTTGTGTTGCAGCGTCACAGATGAAATCTTCAATTTTTTATTGGTGTGGTATTACTGTACACTAACCATCAGGGAAAGCATTCTCATCAACAACGGCTCCAGGTGAGGTTAATAAACACTTTATTTTCTGGAGGAGAATTATTAGTTCTGTTTACATTTGTATTGGGACTTTCTCCATGTGTGCACTCTACAGGTTACTTTTTCAGTTCACTAATACACACTGTAAACAGGCAAACCCATTAACTAGCGTAGTAAACAATAGCAAATGGTAACTTGCATATCTATGTATATAATTTTTTATATGTATTGCCAGGATCAGACTACACAATAGTTTTGTCCTTCATGATGGTCACCTTGTCAGGTTAGGCAGTTATAATTCTTGCCGTGTATTGGCCGTGAAACTGGCATCGCTACAAGTTTGACCCTGAATAATCAGCATTCACGTCCTTGCGTGTCGTCGGGGAGGAGGGACAAGAAATTGTCAACCACGTCTACAGAGAGGTGAGGTGAGGAAATACAAAACATGCCGACATGCTAGATTTTTGTCAGCGTGTCATAGGGCATCCCAGTTGCCACATTGCTGTTCTTTGATTATGTCACACTACAGGGCCTGTCGTTGTTCCCGACGTTCTATTTGGTCCCGATGCTGGAAATTTTTCGGCTGTGACACAATCGTGTCAAAATCAGCCTGAATTTGTGTGGTCTGATCCTAGCATTAGTAAATAGGCTAAAGTTCATCAAGCGTAAATGTAAACTGGCTAAAGATTAACTAGCATTGCAGTAAATAAGCTAATTATTAAACTGGTATTGTAGTAAACCAAAAACAAACATTATAGTAAATATGGTAAACTTTGTCTATTTCTTTACACGAGGAAACCTGAAACAGAATAGACCTATAACCTGGTCACACCGATCTAGAATTAATGTTTTAAATACTTAAATTTGCACAAATATTTTAAGAATGCCCATGATAGCCAATCAGCTTTGGATAAGCCAAATCATAGTCATTTGTGTCTAATTAATCGAATAAAATCATTTTGAGTGTGATTAACTGTATTATTTGTTGATTTGTACAAACCATGTCTGTGTCGGATGTGTTTCCGTAGCTGATATTGAATAAGCAGAGCTGTATTACATCTTGTAATGTTTCTATCTGTCTGCTTTATCCTACATAAATTGTGTTGAAGTGTGGTGTTTGTGTGTTTGTGTGTTTCAGGATTAAAGGCTGGTGGGTTTCGCATCATTACGTCTCCACTTTTCTCTCGGGTGTCATGCTTACCTGGTGAGATGCTTCTAAAGTAAAAAAAAATTATAAAACCCATAAATCAAACTCAGTAAATGGTATGCTTCCTAACAGTGTTTGTGCTTTAAGGCCTGAGGGTGTGATATATCAGACGTTTAGGAGTCAGTTCCTGGCCTTCTCTATCTATCAGAGTAAGTGTGTTTGTGTGTGGATTAAGTTTCATCACTAAATTAGTGTAATCACTAATAATTATCTGCTGATCATTAGGATGGGAATGAACAGCTGTTCACTTTTTAATGTCCGAGCCGTATGTATGTGTTGCAGGCTTTGTGCAGTTTCTACAGTATTATTATCAGAGCGGTTGTCTGTACCGGCTGCGTGCTTTAGGGGAGAGGAATCAGCTGGATCTGACAGTAGGTGAGTTATACAACTCTTGTTGCGTAATTGGTGCCTCGTTTTCTGTCGCCGCAACACTGTCAGGTGACCAGACTGGTTGCAAAAAGATTTGCTGTGATGAAATATATGTCTAGTTTTACACAGTGTACCATACAAATCCAAATAATTCTACTAACAGGAATTTGTGCATTGACAACAAAACAATGTATTACATAAATGTATATTTATTACAGTTTACTCGTGTTTTGCCTTTTTTTCCCCCCTATGATGCTGGAATAAGGGGACACCCTGTATGTTGTGTTAATGTTGTGCCTCTTGGTAGGATTTTAGAACAGTTAAGATATTCAGAAATGTCCTGGGTTTTACACATTCTCCAACATTAATAAAATGATGGGGTCTGTGTTCTCCTTGTGTCTGTGTGGACTTCCTCTGGGGTTTCAAGTTTAGGTTATGCTAAATTTGCCCCAGGTGTGAATGTGTGTGCATGTCGCCCTGGTAAAAAAAAAAAATAATTTACTGAAGTTTAATTAATTGAATAGATAATAAAAGTGTCATAAAAACTGTCATTATTCGTCAAGTGCACTTGTCGTGGTATTCTGTCGGTTACTGATTGATTTAGTGAATGATAACTTGGGTTATTTTGAAACTGAATCATTTACAGACTGCGTGCGTGCGTGCGCGCGCGCCCGCCCGCCCGCCCGCCCGCCCTGTAGCTGAGTGAGATGTTTCTTGCTTTTCTGCGACTTACTGCTTAGAGAGGAAATGTGTCAAATTCTGAAGGTGAACAGCCACAAAAGCGTTAGTGAACTCACGCACTGATGTGGGGGCAGGGGGGCAGTCAGTGTTGCGTTTCATCTCCTAGGTGTTCAGTGGGGTTGAGGTCAGGGCTTTGTACACCCCACCCAAGTTGTTCCACTCCAACCTTAACACAACATACGTTTGTGAATCTCACTTTGTGTAAAAGGACATTGTCATGCTGGAACAAGTTTGGGCCTCTTAGTTCCAGTGAAAGAAAATTGTAATGCTACAGCATACAAAGACATTCTATACAATACAATGCTTCCAACTTCGTGTTAACATTGTGGGGAAGAATCACACATGGGTGTGATGGTCAGGTGTTCCCCAAATATTTAGCCATCTAGTTTACATGTAATGTTATCCAGGGTGTTACTGCATTCATGTGCCTTACTGTAAATTGTGTTTATTGTGTTTTTCTGGGTTTAGAGGGTTTCCAGTCATGGATGTGGAGAGGACTGACCTTCCTCTTGCCCTTCCTGTTCTTTGGACATGTGAGTTTAAACACTACACTGGACAGGCACGAGATTATTATTATTATTAATAATAATGATAATATATTGTTATATTAAATATTTATATTATGTTATACTGTATATTTATATATTATTATTATTATTACTCTAGCTGTCTTTGGCTAACCACCTTTTTATTACATCAGAAAATGCAGCGAGAGGGCAGAAACACAGTTAAGCGTGTTTAATTCCTGAATATGCGTTTGGGCAGAGATACTGATGTGTGTGTGTGTGTGTGTGTGTGTGTGTGTGTGTGTGTTTCATAGTTTTGGCAGCTGTACAATGCAGTGACTCTGTTTAAACTTGCAGCACGGGATGACTGTAAAGAGTGGCAGGTACACACACAAACACACACATTACACAGACAAGCCGCTGTACACAACCCTGACCTGTGACACACATGTATGTGATTGTTGCATGCCACAGGTGTTCATGCTGGCTCTGACATTCCTCGTGCTGTTCCTGGGGAACTTCCTTACCACGCTGAAGGTGGTCCATCAGAAGGTACAGAAAAACAACCAGAAGGAGGCAGAGCGGAAGAAAAACTGAAACTCCTCTTCCTGAGGGTCACCTCAGGGTTGGTTGTCATGGCAACATTCTCATCACTTCGGAGACTGTATGCGAAAGGAGTGCGAGCGGCTCTTTCAGTCCTCCATGTACTGTTGGGCGTCTCTGGGATGTGTTAGGTGATGGACAATTCGGTGATTTTATGCACAGGTCAAACTTTTTATTGTGGTCAGTGTGAATGTTTACACGTGAGCTTGCTGCTGAAGACGCACACGTGATCAGTGATTCGCAAAGGGACGGAAAAGTGAAAAGGGATCTCAAATGTGCTATTGATTAAACGATGCTGAATAAATTCCTGTTTCCTGGGTCTTTGTCTACACACATGTAACCACATGTTTTAGTCTTGTATTATTTTTTTTATCACTTTAGTGTGATTATGTATGATAATTTTCTGATTGGCAGGCATCCCTAGGTCAACAAACTTGATATGACATCACAATCATGTTTCTCATTTCTTGAGCTCAGTGTAGTGGGTATAAAATACTGAATTTATTCTTTATTCTGTATATGATAGTTTGACATTAGTGTTGTTTAGATAGCCACATTAACATTAGAGGCAATGTAAGTTAACCGTAAACTTTCCTCTATTGTAGTAGTTATACAGCTAGCCACATTTATTAATAAGTGTGTAGTTGTTTTTTAAAGTATTCATCAGTAAAATACATCTTGCCCAGGATCAGTTTTGTCCTACTGTACATTTACACTAGCCTACCTCTCCCTGCACTGAAAGTTTTCAGACAGCGACCTCAAACAAATCATCAGTGCATGTATATTACACCTGTCACAAGCAGAAACGTGTGAAGTTCGTAGCAAAGGACAATTAATAAACATGCAGACAGTTAAAGTGACTTTATCAGGGTAGAATAACAAAATGTAAACAGATATATTCTGGTATAAAATTTTTATTAATCTTTTATTAACATTCTAAATATGCAGCTTCCATGAGTTAAAGATCAGGAAAAAAGTAACACCTTTTAAAAATGTAATAATAATTAATAATAGTAAAAACAGCTTTATGTAGAACAGTAAGCTGTCAATATTGTTTGATCAAAGTTTCAAAAGATTCACAATGTAGTCAATAATTATACTTATGCTTCACAAGAGAAAAATGACGGGGAAAAATGAAAGTTTTTCAGTTTGCAAATGATGCTTTTGGGAGGGTTTCAGTCCAGGAAAGTTGAATGGTGGAGATAAAGTCACATGATGAAATGTTGGCTTCTGATTGGTTAGCTATTGCGATTAGCCACTAGGGGGTGCTGCGGATTTAAATATCCCTAAAAACTGTATGCGCCTGTGCAGTGTGGTGGCAGTATTTAATGTTAATGCAGTGAGTGACTCAACACTGCACCAACAGTGCCAGAATGAAATGGCACCAAATTAACCAGTTGAACCTGTACTGTGCACCCTAATCCACTTCCCCTTGGCTGCTCTTTTTGGTAAACTAAAAAAAAGTTGATCATTTGTTTGTTGGGTCCAAAGAGGACTGGATGATGGTTTGTTCAACCAAAAGAAAACCATTTCTTAAAATGAAACCACAAAAAAGGTCTGCTGATTGCACTCTGCCATTAGAATGAACTGCTTTCTCTCTATGTTGATCACATTGGTCACACTGTTTTGTTAGCATTGTTAGCATTGCTAGTTATGACCGTAATGAAGTTATTAAGTGTAAGATAAGAGAAACTTCATCAACACCCCAGAAATTTAGAGATCCACAGAATGAACATTATCGTTTGATCAAGATGTAAAATAACAGACAGGAAGTGTATTTCAGTTTTGTGATGACTGAATTTACAGTCTAATGTATAACTGGTTTAAAATGCACTAGTGAACATACACTGGCATGTAAAGGACAATTAATTTAATATGCTAATACGCCAATAGCAGCATATCTTCTTACCTTCTCCATTATAATAAACACTTATAACAATGTATTACAATTCCCTGAGTTTTTATACAATCATTCAGGTATGAAACAAAAGCTAAATAAACTAAAGAACATTGTGCTTCTCCTGTTGCTATTACATTATATGGCACTTCCTCCTCTTCTTACGGACTTGCCGTGATTTGCGACTATGATCCAGTGCCAGCTTAGTGGCATCTTTAAAAACATCTTCTACATTCTCACGGTGTTTAGCTGAACATTCTAGGTAGAGTGTAGCATTCATCTGTCTCTGTGTCTCCTCTCCCTGAACACATGAAAACACACTGTGAATCATTATACACAACACGCCGTACACACCATAACACACTGTGAATCATTATATACAAGACACCATAACACACCATAACACACTGTGAATCATTATACTCAACACACCATAACACACCATAACACACTGTGAATCATTATACTCAACACACCGTACACACCATAACACACTGTGAATCATTATACTCAACACACCATGACATACCATAACATCATAACACGCTGTGAATCATTATACTCAACACGCCATACAAACCATAACACACCGTGAAACATTACACTGAATCTACCATAAGACACTGTGAATCATTATACTAAACACACCATAACACAGGTAAATACATTATACTGGCATTGAACCATTATACTGAACACCATAAAACAGTGAACCATTAACCTGACCACACCACAACACACACTCAACCGTTAACCGGAACACACCATTACACAAACATTAAACTTGACAGAACCATTATAACTGTCGACCTGTCCACCTGTTTGTTTATCTGTCTGTAGTGTTTTTGTAGTGTGTGCAGGTGCTTTGGTGTGTGATGTCAGCCTGATGTCATCACTCACCTGAATGTATGTGATTGGTTCGAGGTCAAGCGCTCTCAATTTCCTCATCTTCTCTTTGTCCTTTCTTAAATCTGTCTTACAGCCAATCAGAATCACAGGGACATCACGGCAGAAATGATTCACCTCTGGATACCACTGTGCGCGCATGCGCACACACACACACACACACACGCACACACACACACGCACACACACACACACACGATGCTCATGTAATCAACATGTTTAGCTATATATATATATATATATATATATATATTTTTTTTTTTTTTTTTTTTTTAAAGAACAAAATTTCTTGTCTAGACCTTTACATCATTTCAATTCAAATGTAATTCATTTCAATCCACTTAAATTTTAACAGTATAGCACTCTTAACAATTGTAGCTTTTAACAAAAAAACTGCATATTGTGCATAAATGTACCTTAATTAACACATTGTCGTAGCTGGTCGGGTTTGTGACATCGTAACACACGAGGACGAGATTCGCATCCTGATAGGAGAGTGGTCTCAACCTGTCGTAATCATCCTGACCTGACACACACACACACACACACACACACACACACAGACAGAGTACATTTACACTGATATTTAGCATTGCACATATTTACTGTATATCTGCATATGATTTATTTATTCTATAAGGATTTTTCAGTGATATGCATATTAAGTTTATTTCCATGAGCATCGCTACAAGTGTGTTCTGATATTCATTGTTCATTAAAGCAGTGTTTTATTGTATACACATCATCAATATGTGACAGAGCTTCGTGTCTGAGCATTGCTTTTAAATGCAGTGTGGATGGTTAAACCACATCCTGCCTCAGTCTTCCTGTTCCTCAGCAGCATCTCTGCTCTTACGCACATACGTCTGGTAATGATAAGAACACACTGAATTGTCATCTGTGCAACTCTAAAGTTCTGTCACAATGTCATCTGTTTAAAAATGACCACAGTGTGCAATTCAACTTAATGATCAGTATTTACTTTAATGGTTTACAATGCAATACAACAGTGTTTACTAATTTTATTACTGTTAGCCTGTATAGCCTGGATACACTAACGCTAGTTCTTGGGAAGGCCTGTTTAACATAACGCTACAGTATATTACTGTGTTAGAAACTTTATGTAGAGAACATGAGCATGGCTTTAACTGTAAAAAAAATGATATAAGTTAAATTGCCATGACTAACCTAGCCTATGCTAGCCTGTGTTTGCACCATGTTTGTGTATACAATTTTTTTTTATAATTCTCTAGTTTTTATAAGTAACTAGATGGATAGTTGTGTCAATCTGTTTATGTAATCATAAGCCTAGACTGCATAATGTAACAGTTATATTGTATATTGTAATGTTTAGAGCAACCACAAGCAGCAAAATGTTTTTTAGGTGGGTCTGTAATTACAAAACAATTATTTCATTTCAAATAAACATGATCTGTCTATAAGGGGGAAAATATCCTGTGTAATTATATCCACAACTAATGACAATATCTATTATAAAAACTACTGTTCAATGTACGCAGTGCAAAAAAACAAACAGATATTTGAATCCTTATCTTCATACTATTTATGAATTTCACTATTTTCCTCTTGATATTTTTGATGTAAGGTTTATTAACACCTGTCTGAGTGCGTGTCACAGTAACAGGATGCGGTGTTTCACCTGCAACTCTCCACTTCCTGCAATGTAGACACGACAACTGCTTTGAACAATTCATATCCGCACTATATTCCCGTCAAACTCATAACGCATCATAGTATGCTGAGAAACTGTAAACATCTACATCAGCACAATAATGGTACTGAGGCATTTCAGTAATAATGAGCCTCGATCTGTAAAACTTATAACATGGACAGACTTTAAACACACTTCAGTTTGATTCAGAACCAGAATGGGTAGTAATGTTTATGTGCGTACTTTGATTTTGTGGTTTGCTCAAAGTGAAACTCTCAACTGAACAAAATGATAACACGAAAAAGTGAACTTGATACATGGAGCAAGTATCTCACATTAAAATATTTCCTGATTTTGTATGATCAGTGTTTGCTCAGTGTTCTGTGTAGTGTAACATACTGCGTTACGTATCATAATCATAATTCGAAAAACTATATGTATACAACTTTTTTATAATACTGATTGTGGGTTAACCTTCTCAAAATAATGCTATGATGGTATAATGCTGTGCTAGTCAGTAGTTTAACCTGTTTTCTATACTGATAATCAGTAGGATAGCCTATTAAATATTATGCTAGTTTGTAGTTTAGCCTGTTTAATATTATGCTAATTTGTAGTTTATTCTGTTTAC
Organism: Notoglanidium macrostoma; assembly: GCA_030068235.1. Lineage (NCBI taxonomy): Eukaryota > Metazoa > Chordata > Actinopteri > Siluriformes > Auchenoglanididae > Notoglanidium > Notoglanidium macrostoma. The sequence goes on from JAQQZR010000009.1 coordinate 16,375,886, forward strand.
TATTATACTAGTTTGTAGTTTAGCCTGTTTACTATAAAGCTAGTTTGTAGTTTATTCTGTTTACTATTATACTAGTTTGTAGTTTAGCCTGTTTACTATAAAGCTAGTTTGTAGTTTAGCCTGTTTACTATTATGCTAGTTTGTAGTTTAGCCCATTTACTATTATGCTAGTTTACCATTTAACCTCTTAACTGTAAAGCTAATTTGTTGTTTACCCCATTTTCTATTGTGCTACTTTGTAGTTTAACCTGTTTACTGTAAAGCTACTTTATAGTTTAGCTAGTCTTCTATAAAGCTAGTTTGTAGTTTAGCCTACTTATTATAGTATAAATATGCTGTGTAGCCTGTTTTCTGTGATGCTAGTCTGTAGGTTAATCTGTTAACTAGTGAATAAATACTTAAGAATGCATAATAAAGAATGTAAGGGTGTGTCGTTTCTCTGTGTTAAACACTCAGGAATTCTAAATTTTAAATAAGTAAGGTGTGTTGTGTATGTGTGTGTTCAGTAAGTGTGTGAGTCACCATCTTTTCTGACCAGTGTTAAACTCTAAGGAATGCAATATAAAGAATGGAAGGTGTGTGTATGTCTGTGTGTGTACCTGCTGTGTCGTACAGGTTCAGCTGAATCTCTTTCCCACCATGTTTCACCGTCGTCACGTACTTTTCAAACACTGATGGAGCATAAGTCTGAAAACATATTCTATTATATTATATATGTTTATATATATATGTAAAATTCATACATACATGGCAGGGTTCTTAGGACAGGATAAAATGCAGAACTACCTAATGATCAGACACAGAGTTGGTGTGTGTCATGATTATAAATGCCAGTTAATGAATGTCCAACTACCCCAAAAATGCCATTGCACCTACTTCTCCTAATCAAAGATCTGTTCAATACCCAGCCAGGAACTATTGAAAAAACACTTTAACTTATAAAAATGGCACCAATAGAAGCACGCAATGCTTAAATGTGTGTTTATGTTCAGTAAGGGCTTTATCCAGTTCAGTGTTGTGGTGAATCTTTAAAGTTAGGCCCAAGGCAAGAAGAAATACACCATTCTTCATTGCACAAACACATTCACACACTCATTCACACCTAGGAGCAATTTAGAGTAGGCAATTTCTCTGTATGTGACCTCAAACAGGTGTAAAATATAGCATGTGAAACAAAACAAAATTCTCACCTGATATAATTTCATTTAGCAATACAGTTAGATAATGAAAAATATTTCTAACCCTTTTTATAAACCAATTATAAACCGACTCTTTAAAAATGTTTTGAACCACCTTTGGTTTTTGAACCACTTTCTGTGCTTAAAGTTCAAAGCAAGAAGGATACACCCTGAGCTAAATTGTTAGTGAATTTATTTGTGATAAATTATTATTATTATTATTATTACTATTATTATTATTATTAATAAACTTATTAAGGAAGAACAGTAACAAATGGCCATGAGAGTGAAGTGTGTGATGTAAACAATGTGAACTGAGACAGTGCTGAAGATACAGGGTATATATACACAACTGCGGTATAGTGACTTTAGTGTGTGTGTATCACAACCCTACAACCTTTTTAATATTTCTAAACCACATGGCTAGGACAAAATGGATACCTTTATTTACCTTTCATTAACACACTTCTTCACACTGGGTGTGTGAATGTGGTGATGTACAAATCATCCTGACATGTTTTGCAACTGCATTTCCTTCCTTCAAATTCACCCTTTGACACACCACGTTAGTGAATTGTGATGCAAGGTATACTGACACCTGTTAAAATGTTTTTTTTTTGTTCCATTTCTCTAGTCTATCCGCCTGCCAGTGTAGAGATTGAATAGAAATAGAGGCTCTTAAAGACCTGCAGGGGTGTTGGACTATTGTAACTAGATTCCCAGGATCCCTTAGGTAAAAGGGGACTTTATGGGCCTGAAATAAAAAAAAATACATAAAGCAGGGATGGGAAGTGAGCTACAGAGATTATTATTACTACTATCATGAAGTACTTTATCATAGGGGAGTGGACTCTTTTTTTTCCTCAACTTGCTTATAATGACTTTCTTTTCTTCCATCTTTGTCTTTCCAAATGTGTAAATGTGTTTATAATGTGTCTATTATTATTTTCCATGATTGGTTTTAAATCAGGTTTCAAATTTCACTTTCAGAAAAGTCACCTTAGGTTTTTTCCCCTTATTTTTTAAAGGTGTGCGCCACACTGGTAGTAAGAAAAGAAATGTATTAGCATGTTGGGCCGTTCTCAGTGCTTAAGTTAGTTAGCCAACTCTATGATGCATTACTGTTGCTAGTGAAGCCATTAGCTGGGTAGTTTAACTAGCTACATTTTCAATCAGGAAAAGTTATTGTGGCTAAATCCTAAATTAATTACCTTGTAATTACCTTGTAATTAATTTAAACAAGCATACATATATTGATTACTCCATTAAGTTATGCTGATAACAAGATTAAATTGATTACAAGATCAAATTATTGGCCAGGAACTTTTGATTAATTATTATTTGAAATTAGCAGATAGGTATAGCTAAATGTACTTTTGTTTTAGCTTGTAATGTATCTAACATTAGTAACTTTAGCCTGCTGCATTTTTAGTTTCTCACTGTCACCTTGAGAAATACATTGTGTATGTATTTAAACTGAACACTGTAGCTTATGACCTTGTGCACTACATTAATAAAACTTTATTACACTAGTCTGAGTGGTGCTTAAACAGAACTTTGTTTGGTCTAATGTGTGTAAATTCTTCTTTATTAGATAAGCTTCAGTTAAGACATATTTTGCAATTAAGAACAACTTAAATAAAGATGTGTTAATGTTGCCAGAACCTGAATATCATCAATGTAACACAGTAAATGTTCAAGAATGTTCATTACAGCAGAACTAGACTGAAGGCTTAAATTGTGAACTCAGCATCATGGAATCTTGAATTTCTGTGAGATGATGCTGTTAGCGTACTACATAGTGCACAAGATCCTGGTTAGTATGAAACCATGTGAAAAAAAAGTATGTTGTTTTCACCTCAGGGAAATCTCCTTTAGCATACACCATCAGCAGAGACGTTTTCCCACAACCTCCATCCCCTACGATCACGATCTTCAGCTGCTGTCCGTTACCAGATCTGTCCTGCGTCATGTCCTTCTCTGGACCAGCAGAACCATGAGGATACACACACCCTCACACTCCCTCACACACACACAGAGCCGGCTCAGAACTATCACACCACAAGCTCTCCACTTCCTCATGAGCGCGCGAAATATTTCCGCACCAGCACTAGTTATACCCACCTAACTTTGAACTGAATGAATGTGTGTGTGTGTGCACTACTCCCCCTCCACCACATGAGAGCAGAGCAGTTTCAGGATCACACCCTTCACACACACACACACACACACACACACACACACACACACACACACACACACACACACACACACAG
>JAQQZR010000009.1:16379596-16396434 GCA_030068235.1 Notoglanidium macrostoma
TAAAAGGAAGTTAAGAGGCCTTGGCAAGTTAAAAAACATTTTGGAATATGAGCACCACTGAATTAATAATCTAAGTAGGTGAATGTATATTTTTGACCCTTTATGTATAATTTTGACCCGGTGTTGATTTCAGAAAACCCAAAATATTCTCATATTCTTCACGTCTGGGCTATGGGGTAAGGTGGCTAGACGGAAGCCCTTTCTCACTAAACCATCCAAGCCTAAATCACTCCAAACCATATGGCAGAATATATTATGACCTGAAAAAAAAAACAATTCTAAAAATAATAATAATAACATAATTCCAAAAGGATTGTTTGGCACAAAAAACCACACCACCAAATGAACGCCATACCCATAGTGAAGCATGGAGATGGCAGTATCATGCTTTAGGACTGCTTTTCTTCAGCCAGAAATGCCCCCAAAATTTGACAGATCTAGAATGTTTTTGCAATAAAGAATGGAAGAAAATATTGTTAAGTCAATATGTGCCATGCTGACTCTTACCCAAAAAAGTTTGAGTGGTGTAAAAAAATCAAAAGGTGCTTTTACAAAGTATTAGTTTAGGGCTGTATACATTTGTGCAACTAGGTAATTGTATGTTTTTATTTATTTTTTTTCTCCCTTATAATAAAATTTCTGATTGTTTTTCATTTTATGTGTATACTTTGTATAATTTTACATTAAAGGTCGAAAAAAGATTAGTCACGATTTATCTTCATGTCGTTCTTTTACTTCACAAAAACCTGCCACTTTTTATAATATAAACACACACGGTGTACATATGCAATGAAATATATATATATATACACTCAATACACGTGTGCAAAATGCTGATAATAATAACATTGCAGTGCTTTATTAACTAACACTCAATTATTTCTTACTACTAAGACTACTGATGGTGCTATGACAAAAAAAAATACCACTTACAGTGCTATTTAACTTAACATTCAATAAATGCTATTATATAAAATAGTGATAACAGTACTGCTATTCTATAAAGTATCATGAAACAGTGAGTTAATTATTGTATAACATGACAGGACTATTATATAGTAATGATAGATCTATTATAAAGCATCATTTTACAGTGTCTCGTATTCTGTTTTTCATTTTCACACAACCGTGTACAATTTGTTTAACAGACTAATAACAATTACAAAAAGACTAGCTGCATATTGATGAGGTTGGTGAAACATGGTTTCAAAAACATGGTTTTAAACAAAGCTGAGACTTGCTTCCATGAGGAAAGTTTGGCATTTGTTTCTCATGTTAAATTGAAAAGTTCGATATGTGTCACAGCTACACATGACTTCGCTGTACATGCACAGTACTAGAATATAGTTATTGTGATGTGTACGTTAACAGTACAATCTAAAAATCTAAAAATAAATGTTCTGGTTAATTTAGATTTTTGAAGAAATATACCATAGTACAACATCAGCATCCATCTTTCAGCCACAAGCTCCACCCTCCTTCATAAAGGCACTGTAATGGAGGACAACTGAACCAACAGGGGGCCAAAGTTGGCCTTCCAAAATGAAAACTGTCTGAGATAAGGAATTGAAAGGAGTATACCACAGTTTAAAAGGTACTTTATTCCAGTACATGTAAAGAACCATACAGGAAACACCAATGTCTAGAATTAGAGCATTAAAAATAATTACAAGGAACTTAAGTACTTACATTACTACATGAACACATAATAAAGTAAGGCAGAACTTTATAATAAACAAAGTTAGAATAAAAAGGCCAGTAATATATGGTGTGTGTATAGTGAAGAGATCGGAGCTACACTTAATTCTGCAATTTATTTTTCTTCTCATCCCAAAACACCAAATTCTGTTTTATTGTAACATTAAAGGTGTGAAACATGAAAGCTGAGGAAATGGGACATTTTTATCTCAGAAGAGAAAAAAAATATCTGTCCCATTTCGATGAAGTTAATTTTGTGCCAAAAGTATTGAAGAAGCAGTTTGCAGTTTGAGTCGTCCCCCTGCGAGTTGAGTTTGCTATGAAAACACGGACCAGCCTTTCTGGACACAATGCTTCTTAGAGTAACACTTTGTTTCACTGAAATAAATTGCTCGTACTGCATATTTCTGGGCAGCGGGGGCTCAGTTGTAAGGGGATTAGACTGCCGATAGGAAGATCTTGAGCGCAAATTCCAGCATTGCCGTGCTGCCACTGTTGGGTTCCTTAATCCTCAACTGCTCGCCCGTATCCTGCCTCGATTATAAGCCACTTTGGATAAAACCATCAGCCAAATGAGGTAAATGTAAATGTAATGTAAATGTAAGTATGCTCTCTAGCGCTGGTTGTAGGTTGCACCCTAGACGTGCATCTTTAATTAGTACCGTTTCCTTAGTTTCAGCCGCACACAAAAAAAAGTCTATAAAAATGCTCCGTCCCATGTGATCTGCTGAATAAAGGACCGATTTCGATACATGTGCCTCATGCTTTCTCACCACCATGACATGGGTCATTATTTCTACCAATTTCTTCACGTTTGCAACCTGTGAAACATGCTTACTTAACACTCTCAGAAAGCAGGCTGCATTTCATTGGTGTATTTGAAACACCCTTTTAAATGGAAAAGCCTTTAATGACATGGCATCTGAGAGACAGCTTCTGAGGAAGGTGTTTAGTACAAGCACTGAAACCAGATTTTCTCCTTTAATTCTCCAAGTGAGTCATATCCGGCTATAGCGCACACACACGTATGCACACCTACACTCTCACTGCTATACAGTGTTTTATTTATGATTTATATGTACATAGAAACACAGGACATAGAAATCTGTAAATTATTCATTTCACAGCCAGCTAGACCCTTGAGTGTTTGTGTGTGTGTGTATGAGTGAGTGAGAGAGAGAGAGAGAGAGAGAGAAAGAGAGAGAGAGAGAGAGAGAGATATGAACAAGACTGTGGGCCTTAAAAAATATGCTCAATACACAAAAATATATAAAGCGATACAATGATTAGTATTTTTACACATATACATGATACAAAAATGTCATACTTATGGTATTTCAATAATATACACAACACATAATTGTGTAATTCTTCTGTTACTAAGAATAGACTATTAGTAATCCATTTTCTCTTACACATCATTAATTTACAGCACTTTAAATAAGCTTTGTAATGAAATTACACAACATTCAAGGAATTATCTTGCATTAACTGAGTTTATAGAAAAATAGATGTTTGCTGAACAACGCCTCATTTCCCAGTCATATCTCCTCAGTATCACAAAATATTTCAGCATTTTATTCCAAGTACTAATTAAGATGAACCAAGTACGGTTCTATGAATTGAATACATAATTCGAAACAGAAACTATAATTCCCATAGAAATTCTCTCTCATTTAAACACTTTTGAAGCAAGTCTCAATAATGAGTACTTACATTTCAAAATGCTTTATTTAAATGCAAACAATGCAGGCGAACCCTGTAGTCATAGGTTTTACCGTACAATCTGACCTTTGAACCCTAAACTCATTCCACTGGAAATTCTCCACATCTGCAGATCTTTAGCCAGCCAACATCGATTAGCTCCTAAATCAGCCGTACAGTTGGAGTGTACTCACAAACATGGCCTAACAGATACCTATTCAAATGACGATGATCTTCTTTATGGATCCGATGCACACGAAACCAGTTTCTTGACAGCAGACAGCAGGGATTCTCTCTGTCCGCCCCTCTCTGTGTTTAAAATAGAACCAGACAAAGGCACTTCTGAAGGAGCTGTGTGCCCTCCACCCTCCAGGCTGCTCCCATTTTTGCTCCTGCTATGTTGTGAGGTTAGACCAACTGCATGATTTTCGAAGCTTTTTTTTTTTTTTTTAAGGTGTGTCGCATTGATGTTCTCGCATTCCTTCATTATAATGTTTATGTCCAGCAGTTCTGATGGTCGTATCTCATGGGTCTTTATTCTGTCTGAGCCTTAAATCACTTTTTCACTTGTACACTACTTTTGTGCATTTCCTACTTTAATCCCAGTACCCACTGTTGACATGTTCAACCTATTAAACCATGTTTGTTATCCAAGGTTTCTTTTTAATATAGGAATATTAGGAAGAACCCTTGATAGGACCCGAGATTTAACACAATTTGGGGTAAATATTTGACACAATGAAAGCCTCTGAAATTTAACTAGTTTTTTGCAATGCTCCCAGCCTAGGTGCAGGGAAGATAAACACACACATACACACACACACACACTTGCATTGGAAAATGCATGCACCACACTGAAAAAAAGTACAATTAACTGAATGCACAAAATGGGGAAACGCAGTCTATACGTAGATCTACAGACCACATACCACTCACTATTTGCAGTCATATCACGTGTGCTCAAAATCATAGAACAAAATGTCCATTCTTTCTCGCTCAGCTTCTTGTTTACTCTGCAACCTCGTTCTGTATCGAGTTACTGTGTGGAATATTCTCGAAGGTGGGGTTACACAACACAAGACAAGCAAATGCCAGTTTCGCACTGTAACTGAAATTTTAAACTACTTTTATGTCCTTATATGGTTAAAACCCGCCATTTTGGGTCCAAACCATCCAGATTATTAAAACCCTTTAAAAACAGAAGAAAAAAAAACGTTAGAATGTCTGTGCGTGAAATGGAAGCCCGAGGCAAATGCTGCGCCTCTATTGGCGCTCGAAGGTCACCATAGCTACATTCCAAATCCTTCATACTACCCTACTAAGTAGTATGTCAAAACCTCAGCTCGCATATTAATTCGACATATTATTTAGTACGGTAGTGTGTGATATCTAAAGTCTAGCCTGGTCGTCTTATCTGACGAAACGGTAATGTTAAGAAACATAACCGATGAACTTCAAGTGTAGTAGTTTTCACATACTATTTAGTAGGTTAGTATCTGAGTGTGGCTCGCCCAGAAATGGCGGACCGGCTTCTTCTTCTTCCTGCTGCTGCTGCTGCTGTTAGAGACTCCGCCATTTTGAAAACAGACAACAGCTAAGCAGCCATTAAAGAGCACAATGTTTTTCAATTTGCCAAAAAGGAGAGATTCAAACTAAGATGAAGAATAAAAAGCAAAAATATTCATAATAAGTAACTATATATAGCCTGATGCAGAATTGCAGTTGATTGCAAAAAAGGCTAATGTAGGGTTTGAAAAAATTTAATTGAAGAAAAAAATAAACCATTCATGTTTGGTTTGCAAATACTTGTAAATTAGGACATGATAATAAATGCAAATGTTATAAATGCATATTTCTTCTTTCTTTTTTTTTTTTCTTAAAAAGAGCAAGCTTACACTTAAAAATATTTCCCCTGCAGTGAAATGTCCATTACCTTAATAAAAGCTGATGAAATCTCTCTGTCTGTCTCTGAGAAATGAAGAGCTCATGCATTTTTTTTCTCCTTCATCCTGTCTTCAGCAAGAAAATGAGGGGGATGGTTTGCATAAAGGCTCTTAACAAAAATCAGCCCCACGAATTTCCAGCAGTTTCACTCCTCAGAGGCTGCGCTCTTAAATTATACTGGATTTCATTTTCTTAAGAAAAAAAAAGCATCAGGCAGCAATGATGGTTATTCTGGTTTTGTTGCTCTGAGGCGTCGCAAGCCGACCCCTCTGTAAAAGCCCTGTGTTAAAGGATCCGACGATGGGAATGAAAACGTCCCTCTTTCTTCTGCGTTTAGGCCTGATAAAATTATTCCAAGCCAGTGTTAAGGTAAATATCTCCACTAGAGCTTTACTGACTGTGTGTTTTGGAGTGACAGGGGAGAGGAGAGTAGAGAGAGGGAGAAATCTGAGCAATATGCTGTTAGGAGATTAAAACTCCACAGACAAGCAAAAATATGTCCTTGACACAAGGTCAAATAGGTTTAGATTACTTTATAGTGCTCAGTTACTGAAAATGTCTATAGAAAGAGGTTTGTGAGTTTAATAGCAGAATAATGATGACTTATTTGTCATTGACTTGTCCTGATTAGTAGCTATTACTTATGGGTCTGATGATCCTTTATAAATCTTGGCATATCAAGGACATTGTGGTTGGTTATTATTACAGATATTATGGCTTCATACCAACAACCACATCATACCTGTGATTCAGCATTTTTGTATGCAAAAGGCCAATCATCCTTTCTTTTCTTTCTTTTTGACTCTCTCTCTCTGGCCTGGCTCGTTTTCTGAAATGTGAGAAGCAATCAATTTGAATGGATCTAAAAACAAAACAAACAAACAAACAAACCCCCCCAAAACAGGCATGCAAGTGAATATAAAAGAGCTCACAAAACTAGTGTCATGAATCCTGAGTGATCATATAAAAGGAAAAAAAAAATCCAAACTTAATAATAATAATAATAATAATAATAATCATCATCATCATATACGACACTAAGGAAAGACAATAAAGATAAACTTACTCAAAGGCACATTCATACTTGGCCTTGCACAATGTAGGGCCTCAGAGCTTTCATGTGTATTTGTTACATTGTTTAAAAGCAGTTATATAATCATTTACAAGCTGTTTTATTTAGTAGCATTTTAACTTTAGAAAGAAAATACTGGTTATATGGGTGTGCCATGACCTAGTTTGGTAGGACAAAGATGGATTCCAGGAAGAGAAGAGAAAAAAGCACAGAAGCTTAAAAATATCAAAGGGATATGATCCAACATTTCATCTTCCTTCTTCTGAAATCCTGTACACAGAAACACTGTAATGTGTTCAATAGTCCATAAAGATGAGGATGATGATGAAATCAAGCTTTAGATCCCTTTAGAAACAAAGGAAGCCCATTTTGGCCATAGAGCTCCAGCTTGGGAGAAAATGGCCGCGCTGATGTTCAGCCCTTTCTGCTCTCTGTTGGAGGGACTGGCGCGCGACGCTCTAATAGCGCGAGCCGACATGGTGCTGAGCTCTGATTGGTCAGAACGGAAAAGCGCTGTTAACCAGCCAACTGCCCGACACCAAATACCGACAATGTTCAACACGGAGGAAGACATTTATACACTATCTTTTTAACCTATAAATGAACATTACGCAGTTTATTTTTCCTCTAATACCTATTAATAACAACACTGACAGTGATGTTACGTTTTCTGATGTAAAAAGCTCCTTCCGGGACGGAAGCACAATATTTGTACGAGTTTCTTTGAAAGAAAATCGCAATTTTTGTATGATTGTGTGAGTTTGTGAAAAGAGCCGCGTTCATTTTAGTGATTCGGGACACTGTTTGATTTGTGAAACAAATTTAATCGTGTCCCGAGTCAGTCCTCTATCGCCGGACCCCTTGTCCATCTTGTATTTGCCGTCGATGTAAATGTAGCCAGCACATTCGACTCCTCCGCGAACATTGTTTATTTGTTTATGGATTAATCACAACATATTCATTTCACGAAAGAACACGGCTCATTATCCGCACATAAGTGTCTCTAAGTAGTTCTGAATCAGATAACGTTGCGCGTTTGTCGTTTGAATAGAATAGAATAGCTGAATGTCGTGTCGAATCTGCAGTGACGAAACAGTAGACTAGCGCTCTATAGTGGTGTATTGTGGGAGAGACCCAGAGAGAAAGCCCAGGCTAGAGACACACAATATGTGTTGGCTCGCAAAAAAAGAGGCAGTATCTTCAAACCATGTAATGTAAATCAGCGAACGCGCACACAGTTGGTTACAAAACTAATCGATCGGACACATTAAAATGTCCAGACCCGGAGAGAGAAGCAGAGGAGATGAAGATCACGGCAAAAGGCAGAGTTCAAGTAAGCTCTCTATGTTTTTTCTCTCTCCCGTTCCTCTGTAATGTGTGTTTCGGTGACTGGGAGACGCTTCTAAAAGCCCCGTGTTTGTTTACGTTTAATCCTGCTGTTTGGAGACACGCGCACGACTTTACTTAACCGTGTTGAGTGTATGTATGTATGTGTGTGTGTGGTTGTGTTCACCTCTGCTTTAACACAGGTTTGGCGAACGGCGGCACGGAGAACAGCACGGCAGAGAAGCGGAGAGAGCACCACTGGAGAAGTTACAAGTTGATTATTGACCCGGCGCTGAGAAAGGGCTCACACAAACTCTACCGATACGATGGACAGCATTTCAACATACCGGTGAGCCACGCACACAGACACGAGTACACACCGCATGCACGCGCTCGGGATAATACTGTGACCGTGAGCTGCTCCTCGCAGCATTTGGACGGGATTGGATTGTCAGTGTCTCCGTACCTTATTCATTTATTTTAGTTGATCAGTCTGTCTTTTTTGACTGTTAAATGAGCCGCTCGTTTCATCCTCATCTGATCGTTTTCTGACGAACAGGTGAGGTGAAGTGAGCTGAAGTGTGTGTCATGCAAACTCCGGATCTGATCGCGTTGCTGTGTTTCTCCTCAGAATCCCGGAATCCCCCCAGTGGACATGGTCCGGGACCCCCGGATCGGTCGCCTGTGGACCAGGTACAAGGAGACCGACCTGCCTGTGCCCAAGTTTAAGGTGAGACATGCATATTTTTCATGTTTACCCCCTATTTATCCCTACTATTACTGTGTCTTGATGTGCTGCTGTCGGTCTGTGTTGCACCATATGGTCTAAGGAGAACGTTATTTTGAGTCTACTGTGTGCTTTACGGTATGTGGCTGAGATGACAACAAAGCTTTATTTCACTTGAATGACACTTAGACACGCGCGCGCACCTGCAGATGTACGATTGGGCTGGAGCTGTGTCGTTGATCAGACAGCGATGGCATGCACGCGGGTCGTCATAGTAACGCTCCAAACCGCACGCTTCAAACCTTGGGGAATTTGTGTGTGTGTGTGTGTGTGAGAGAGAGAGAGAGAGAATTCTGTGGGACACACGGTTTGGGATGCAGCTGCTTTCTTGCACGCATGGAGGAAAATGAAACGTTTCTGAATATGTAGATTAATAAGGACGTAATAATAACAACAATAATAATAATGATGATTATGGTGATTTTTTTTTAATATTGCCAGGTATGTTGCACACTCAGTGAGATTGTCTTCCTGAACGCACGTGTGCATAACTAAACAGATAAACAGCTGCAGGCTGCACAGTTTGCACATGCAGACAAATTCAAGAATTATACTATAAAGAGATACGATATGGGTAAAATATAATGTTGTTAGTCTATCAAGTGTACTGAGTATGTACAGGCATATATGTGCAATATTTAAGATTCAGCATCCAAGAACGTTTTTGTGACGTGCACGTGCTTTCTTTTACAATGAAATTTATTTTACTTGTGTTTTTTACAAAAGTTGCCATGGTCATATTGAATATAATTCTACTCCATGTACAGTATATATAAACAGTAGAGTGAGTGAGTGTAAAAATGTCCATTGATGATCATTAACAGATTGATGAATGCTACATCGGGCGCGTGCCTCCGAAAGAAGTCACATTCGCGAGGCTGAATGACAACATCCGGGAGGCCTTCCTTACCGACATGTGCCAGAAATATGGCGAGATCGAGGAGGTGGAAATTCTGTACAATCCGAAAAATAAGAAGCACCTGGGCATTGCTAAAGTGGTGTTTGGCTCTGTGAAAGCGGCCAAGGACGCGGTGCAGAACCTGCACAACACCTCCGTGATGGGGAACATCATCCACGCAGAGCTCGACCCCAAAGGTAAGAGCACAAAACATCAACACTGTGTGAGAGTTTAAAAGTCACTCAATGTTATAAAGACATGTTTTATTTTAAAATCAGACTAATGAAACCCTGATGAGCTTTATTTGGAATGTCACGTCACGATTGGTTGCTTGGTAACCGCCGTAAACGCTGCTGCACGTGGTTCTCTCTCTCACTCTCTCTCTCTCTCTCTCTCTCTCTCTCTCTCTCGGCTTCTTTATTACATTCTACAAACAAGTAAATTTCTAATAAGTAAAGACAAACAGTCTAATAAGTAAGTAAACACAAACAGTTTTTAATGTGTTTTTTATGGATATGGGTGCTATTTAAAAATGAATAAAGTCAATTTCTTGAAACAGAAATGACAGATGGATGCGTCGCGAGCTCCTGTTGTGTGTTGTTATTTTGGAGTTATTTTCCCAAAGCTGATAAATGTGTGTTGTAGGAGTGTGAGTGTTGCATTGGGTAAGAAAAACTGAAATACCGTGAAAGATCGCTTCCCAAATCTCTCTCTCTCTCTCTCTCTCTCTCTCTCTCTCTCTCTCTCTCTCTCTCTCTTAAAGAGACAGTGCTCCCATAAATGTCAAATGTGCAATCAACAGATAGCAAAAAGAAAAAAAGCACTGACTTTGTATATGACAATTATCTCTCTATCTATCTAATCTATCTATCTATCTATCTATCTATCTATCTATCTATATATATATGTGTGTGTGTGTATGTATGTATGTATATATAGATAATAGTTATACACACTACACATTATAGTTATTCCTTTTCTTTTATGAGCTTATGTTTAAAAGGACAGTGGTTAAGTTGTTGGACTTCTGATCAGTGGTATATGTATGAGACAAATGTAAATGTAAGTCTCTCTGTATAAGAGCATCTGCCAAATACTGTAAATGTAAAAAAAATATTGCATGTTAAAGTATAAAAACTTTCTCATTGATATACTCTGAATGAATGGAGTTTTAATTTCCACTTCCAGCTGAAGGTGTCACATTTCTCACCAATCAGTATCTTCTCTCAGCTTTGCCTTGTATCCCCTTCAGTTTGTAATCCACTCATATGGCCAAATGATAACAGCCCCATGGCATGCCATCTGTGCCATGGGAATACAGCGATGTGCAAAAGTTTTAGCCAAATGTAAAGAAGTTCTATAAAGTAAAGATCCTTTTCTACATAAAAGACTTCTATAAAGAGCAGTAAAAAGTAATAAATTAAACAAAGTCAATATTTGTTGTGGCAATCATTTGTCTTTAAAAATGCATCCGTAGTCTCATGTACACTTTGTGCACTTTTATGATGGAATTGGTTGCTAAGTTTGTCTAAGCATCTTGGAGATGTGATTGTCGCATTGCTTTTGTTTTTTGCAGGTAATCCCTTAATGCCAGCATTTATTTTTATTTAATGGTGGGGTTTTCATACTGTTCCCTTCTTTACTGAAAGAAATTTTGTTTACTGACCCAGTAATACAAACGTCATAAAGTGAGAAAACATCTGAGACAAATTTGATAATGAAATATAAGGGTGCCAAAGACTTTGCACAGCTCTATACTGTATATTTAGTAGCTTTATATGCCTGAATGTATATAGTAAAAATGTTTCCAAATTATTAGGAACACTATAATAACAAACCTAATGCAAAATGTCATAACCATTGCTACAGCAGAAATATGCTAAAAGCATTATATTAATATGTAATATATTAGCACTGTGCAAGAAAGCATTAGTAATGTACAAGAAGAGTTGCAGTAGAAATAAGCACATTTTCAGCTTTTCCAGCCGTATATAATTAGCCAAAGTAATATACAAATTTTCTAATGAAAACATTGCTAAATCGGTTTGGGAACTACAGAGATTGAAGTAAAACTGGGGCAAATTTTCAAGGAATCCAAGTGGCTTTATAAAATGCACAATGGTGTTCCTAAGAGAATGGACCTTGTTTTAAAAGCACAGGATTGTCACACCTAACATCTACTCAGATTCAGCTTTTCAGTGTTCACTTTTCTTTACAGTAATTCTTTAATACTTTGGGTAGTAACTGAAAGTCCTGTCTGCGTGTGTTTCTGATCTCTGCTCTTACCTGTTCAGGTGAGAACCGGCTGCGTTACGTCCAGCGACTGATAAATGGGAGCTTCACACCCCTAACTGTTCCAGTGGGAGATGAGGAGCCGTGCGAGGTGTCACCGCGCATCCTGGCTGACGTGCTGCTGGTAAACATCACATTACTATTCAGTACTCTAAGAGAATAATACTCTTGCACTGTTGGATAAAATGCTGCTCATATTTGACACTAATTTAAAGACACGATTGACCTGTGCATGCATGGCTACTGTTGCAATGTTAACTTCCCATCTAAAAAATGGATACAGATTAAATGAGTTAAATGGTTACAATGAGACATAACAGATTTGGGGATTAGGAAAGGGTTTACGTGGATGCTAACGCAAAGCCTTCAGTGTTAGAGGAAATGTAAACTACCTTAAATTACTACACATGGAACTGAGCCCAAATATGGCCAGTACTCAGTTTAGTTGATAGAATTCCTGTGTAGATTCTGTAATAAAAGTGTATTAAATAGTAAATGTTTCAGCTTCAACGATCGACGCAACACCAGTTTTACGCTACCAATAGAAATGAGAAGGTATGCTGCAGTACCTCGTTTCATTGAACCAGCCTTCACAAGGGCAAAAATGAATTTTACATTTTAAAGCCACTTTAAATTTTTCGTTTCTCATTTGCATCCACTGCATAAGATAGTTCTTACGCTGTGCCTCTGCATTTCTGTCAAATATAAACTTCAGCACCCTCTGGTGGTTCCGTCCCAGCCTGCCAACTAGAGCTGGCTCTGTACAAAAAGTGGCCAGTGGTTTAATTTTCAATGGCTTTAGTACATTATCCAGGTATTAATTATGCACATCTCAGGGAGTTACCTGTGATAAGCACAGTACTCACACTAAAGGTATACAGATTGCACCATTCAATCATGACTAACAAGTGATTCAGTGCATCATGAATACACGTTTTACCATTATTCAATTTGATTCATGAAATCTCAGATTTTACCTTGATTTAATTTAAGATGATTCCTCAATAATAATTACATAATTAGCATTTTGCACTCCAAGGTCCTGCATGGTACAAAGTACATTAATGGTGTGATTAGTAACTAAGGGAAACTTGAAGCGTTCAGTTTACTGATGTGCTAAGTATATGCTTCGTGTGTGTGTGTGTGTGTGTGTGTGTGTGTGTGTGTGTGTGTGTGTGTGTGCGCGCTTGTGCGTGTGCACGTGTGTGTAGTCCTCCTGTGACCCGTTTCGTCGCCTCTCTGAAAGTGGGTCCACCAGCACAAGTACCCCGGTCTCCATGGACACCGCGTATTCAAGCCTTAGACAGGATGCTACGCCCCAATCACAGACAACACCCATCACGCCCCGCCCTTCTGGCACACCCTTCTCTCAGGACTCTGCCTACTCTGGCAGGCAGGCCACTCCCACCTTCCAGCGCTCCCGGAGGCATGAGACCAAATTCCAGGACGCGTACAACCGGCGTCCGGAGAGACATTACGTCCATGGGGGTTACCGAGGCAATGCAGAGAAGCCAAACCCACCACCTGAAACTCCACCGCCACCTGTCACACCCAATTTTAAGCCTACATTCTCGCCGTACCAGCCCCCCATGCCCCCTGTTTACCCCCCTGCCGAGCCTCCCTTTCCCCCATCGGATTACAGACACCCTCCTCCTCAAGCCCCGCCCCCTACTACGCCTGAATTTCACCCAGAACCACCTCCTATGCCCGAGGAAGCACGGCCCGCCACGCCAACCTCCTGCCCCTCCCCTTCCCCGGGCACTCCCACTCTGGAGGCAGAGCGTCACAGTCTGGACTCTCGCATTGAGATGCTGCTGAAGGAAAAACGCACAAAATTGCCATTCCTAAGCGAAGGTGGGGACTCGGACGGAGAGGTGCGCATGGAGGGAAGTCCCATCTCTTCCTCCTCCTCTCAGCTATCCCCCATCCCACCATCCTCTGCCGCCCTGCGCACAACCCGCCCACCAAGCACTGGCCTTGAGGATATAAGCCCCACGCCGCTGCCTGACTCTGATGATGATGAGCCCATCGCAGGCGCTGCCTCCGCTATGCACCACCCACAGAGCGCCTCACCATCAAATACGCACAATGTAGGGGGGCCACATACCCCAACCGACAAAGTGGATACGGTAAGACATGACTTAAATTCTTTCAGAAAGTGTGTACTTTCAGACAGAATTACCTACTTAGCAAAAATAAAAATAAATTTAATATAAGTCCAGCAATGATTTATATCCATCAGCCTACACACATCTGTTTGCCATGGATGTATCTCTATATTACATAACATTAAGGTTATAATGTCACCAAGTTTACCAAAGGAGCATATGTGTGACAGGAATGTAATTTCTTCAAGTGCAAAAGTTTTACATATGCACTGCCATTTGATGTCATCGGTGTATGTGTCTAACTTCTCCCTATACTAAATATGAACAATCTCTCCAGAGTGGAATGCTAGTGGGTAGTTTTGAATATTTATATAGGCAAAATTGGTTATTTTTAGTAACATCTAATTAATGTTCTATTTAACAATCTATTCAACATTACCTGAGGAGGTAAAGAGCTCCACTTTTATGTAGCTCCACTTTTTAGTTTGTCAAAATTTATCCTGCTTCTTCAATCTTCAAAAAAGTTATAGTTACACCTTTTTTTATCTTGTATTAACATACAGACTCAGACTTACATTCTTAGCTACTAGGCATGTAAAAATTCACCCAGTTCACAATTCAATTTGATACAAAATATTGGGTTAATGATTAGATTTTCCCATAATATTTTTGGTGGAAAAAAAGAATTTTATTACCAAAAATTGCAACATTAATTTTTCTATTCTTTTTCAGCTTAAATAATCATTTTGTTAATGAAAAATATGCTTTTGTTTCATTTTCTTAATAACCAGCAGTAATGATGTACCAACATTTGTAAAGGTGGGA
This sequence comes from Notoglanidium macrostoma, assembly GCA_030068235.1. Classification (NCBI taxonomy): domain Eukaryota; kingdom Metazoa; phylum Chordata; class Actinopteri; order Siluriformes; family Auchenoglanididae; genus Notoglanidium; species Notoglanidium macrostoma. The sequence goes on from JAQQZR010000009.1 coordinate 16,394,251, forward strand.
ATAACATATAATAGCCTATTAACTAAAATATTCCTTTCATTAAAAATGAAAAAAAGGTAATAAGCATTTTCTTAATTATTATAAGCATTTTATACACAAAACAACTACCTGCATTTGCTTCTCTCGTCTTTAGCTTTCGGCAGTTCTGTCTTGTATCTGTTTATAAAGTCAATCTCACAAAAGCTCTTTCCCATTTTAGATCGGTTTTTTCCTTTCACACTATGGAAATAGAGGCGTGTCACTTCTGCCTGTGGTGACGTCACGTGTACTCCCACTATTGTATGTTATTGCACCCTCTGCTGTCTATATAATACAATTACAGCTAGGAAAAACTAAGATATATTGCGGTTAATTTTTTATTTCCATTGAGTCGACTTGTGATAAAGTTGTACCACGTTTTATTAATGCATGAGATATTCTTAAATGTGTAATTGCTACATATCCTGCTGAGCTTTTTAAAAAAAAAAAAAAAAAAAATTTAAAAACACATTAAAGCATACATAATTGTGTCATGATCTTGTGCTGGTGTGTGTTTAAACAGCAGTTAAACACAAAAAAAATGCAAAAGAAACACATTCTCATTGCTCTTGCACATTTTTTTGTTTTCACCCTTTGTCCTGTTATCATTATTATGCTCTGAATGTTTAAAAACAAACTTATGCCCAAAACGGAACAATAGTAAATACTGAATTTTCAGAAATTGTGTAACTTTCATCAATTGCACAAATTGGAGGCATGCTATGTGGCAATTAAGCATGTTGTTGCTCTAACTGCAACGCCCCTAATGACAGCTTGGCCCATTGGAACCTCTGTGTTTATAGCTATATTGATGTAAAGAGGGTTTACCCAAAATATTTGATATTATGAGTTGATTCAGTGAATCTTTCTTTGTGACAGTGAATGCAGACATGAGACATGAGACAGAGTGCAGTGTATGTGTGTATACGAGGAGGGTTTTAGGACCCAGTGGAAACGTAGCAGTTGGTGTAGGAAGTTGTGAAACACAGTGCTTTACAGCACTGAAGATAATATCATGAACATGTGCTCCTCTACTATTGTGTGTTAATGAATTATATATGACATAAATATTTATGAATAGCAGGTTATAAACACACATATTAAATCAGAACAGTAAAGATTACCTTCACTATTTGACAGATATAACTCATCTCTTAGAAATCACACATGGTCAAGGAAATTAGTTTTTATAATTATATTGCATTATAATTTCAGTTTTCTATATCATTTATAGTTATTATCTGAAGCTTGGCTTGCTGTACCCTTTGCCTTTTGGTGTCTGCTGTAACCCAGACACTGTATGAAAGCAAAATTAGAAAAAAATATTATCAGGTATGTGTGTATTTATAAACAATTCTACAATACTCGGTATGAAATATCATCCAGAGCAAGAACTATATATATTGAGTGCTGTGTATAACTAAAGTAAAGGTGCTCGTGGGTGTAAGTGAGCCTTACATTATGGAGGTAAAGACTTGCTTCATGTGTTTGAGCAGAGTTGTGCAGAGCACTTTCAGTTCCTCTCCACCACATCAGGGTATTGCAGGAGAGAAGACAATGCTCGACCGTTTAGTGCTGCACTTCCTGTAGAGCTGGAGCGGCTGCATTTCTGCTTCCCCCACTACACAATGCAGTATCCGAGCCCCCAGAGTATGTACTCTCAACAAACATGCTCAGCCTGTTTTTAATTAATAAAGTACATTCATAACTGCAGATGAAAGTTTACATTTTATTCTTATCCACAAAGTGCATACTTACTGGTATATTGATACAACATCAAACTATATCTGAGCTGTGGATTCTGTAAAACAGGGCTTCTCAAACGTTTTGTAGACCCATTTAACTGTAAAATACATTCTATGGACCTGTTCAGTTCAAGTGACCAGTCAAAGTGGCTAACGACTATAAGACCCCAATAATAACTATAATAAGTTTGATAATGGTGAGTTGTGATTTCCACCAAAACAAGCAAACAAACAAATAAATAAATAAATATTCCTGTGACCCCAAGCTATTCTTTCCAGACTGCTTATGCTCCCTGGGCCCCACTTTGAGAACCACTGCTATAAATAATTATGATGCACCTTAATTTCAATGCATGATCAAATATTATGTAGACTTAAAGTTTTAGCATTTAAGATTTAAGTGGAGGGCGGCACGGTGGTA